>BMAO01004390.1:0-39221 GCA_019973975.1 Trichonephila clavata
AGCTGTCATATTATTCTCTTGTAATCTGGCATCACTTAATTTTGTTTTCTGTATTGGCAACACCTGGATGAGACAGTCTGTAAACAGCAATCATGTAACCTCACTTCTAAGTTATTAAAAGCTTAATTCTGTTCATTCAACTCTCATTGTCTTATTTATAGTACAATTTTAATAACTTAGAAGTTGTCTTGAATCGTTTCGTTTTCAAATTTAATAATGGAACAACTGCTGAAACCTGAAAGATTCGATATCGATCCCTCGTGTTCTAATGCGGAAACAAAATGGCGCCATTGGAAAAAAACTTTTGAAAACTTTTTAGGAGGCATAAAAATCCTTACAGAAGAAAATAAACTTCCTTTGCTGAGTAATTATGTAACCTCAAATGTTTACCAGTTCATTAATGATTGCACAACTTATGCTCAAGCTATTGCGATACTTGATTCACTTTTTATAAAGAAACACAACGTTATATTCGCTAGACATTGCTTGTCGACGCGAAATCAACAAACGGAAGAAACTGTCAGTGAATATTTACAAGTTTTAAACCAATTGAGCAAAGACTGTGACTTTACTGATGTAAGGGCTGAGGAATACCGAAAGGAGTATATTAGAGATGCTTTCATACGAGGATTAAAATGTCCTCGCATTCGCCAACGACTCCTCGAAAATATATCGATGACTCTCGATCAAGCTTTTGAGCAAGCTAGAACCTTGGAATCAGCCGAAGTGCATGCAGCTTCTTATATGGTAAGTTCTTTCCCAGTACAATCTGCAGCAATAAAAACTGGCGATTTTTCAGAAGAAACCTTAGAAACACCAGCGGCTTCCTCCTGCTCAAGATCTCAAAAATGCTTCTTTTGTGGAAATGACTTGCACTCACGAACCAATTGTCCAGCTAGAGATGTTATCTGCAGAAAATGTGGGAAAAAGGGACATTACCAGCGAGTTTGCAAATCCAGACCTAATAGAAATTCTTCAAATGTGGTGGCTTCTTCAAACTTATTGGCAGCTATTTCGGGATCTATTCACTGTCTCCAGAAATCAATTGTGAAGGCATTGGTTAATAATATTCAGCTCAGTGCATTAATTGATACAGGGAGCTCTCTTAGTTTTTTTGAACGAAAAACATGTGGCGAAATGCAAATCAAAAATTGAACCATATTTTGGAAAAATATCCATGGCAAACTCCTCCATGGTGACTGAAACAGTGGGTGTTTGTAGAGTTAATTTAAAAATTGAAAGCTTCACTTATCAAAATGTGGAACTTTTAGTTATGAAAAATCTTTGTAGTGATGTTTTGATTGGCCATGATATTCTAAACAGACATTCATCAGTAGAAATTGGATTTGATGGTAATAGACCTCCACTAACAATTTGTTCTTTGGCTGTAGCACAAGTACCTCCTGTTTCATTATTTTCTAACTTGAATCCAGACTGTAGACCTTTGGTTACAAAGTCGAGACATCATACGAATGAAGACAATAATTTTATGGCATTGGAAGTTCAGAAACTTCTTCAGGAAGGAGTCATTGAGCCAAGTAACTCACCATGGAGGGCTCAAGCCTTTGTCATTAGAGGAGAAAATCATAAGCCCAGAATGGTAGTTGACTACTCTCAAACAATTAATAAATACACGTTACTGGATGCCTACCCTTTGCCTAAAATAGAAGAGGTAATTTTGAAAATTTCAAAAAATAAGGTTTTTAGCAAAATTGATCTCCAAAGTGCCTACCATCAAATTCCTATCCAGGATAGCGAGAGACATTATACAGCTTTTGAAGCTTGTGGAAAGCTCTATCAGTTTTTACGTGTTCCTTTTGGGGTTACTAATGGAGTAGCTTGTTTCCAAAGAGTCATTGACAAAATTATTGAGGATGAAGGACTCACCCTTACATATCCATTTATTGACGATGTTACTGTCTGTGGAAAAGATCAAAAAGAACATGATGACAACTTAGAGAAGTTCCTGACTGTGGTAAAGAAGTATAATTTGACTCTAAATGAAGATAAGTGTACCTACTCAAGTAATTCTGTCCATTTGCTAGGCTACATTGTTCGGGATGGTATAATTAAACCAGATCCTCAACGACTAAAACCTTTGAGGGATATGCCTGTTCCGAAAGACTCATCTGCATTGCAACGTGCTTTAGGAATGTTTGCCCATTATTGTCGGTGGATCCGGGGGTTTTCTCAGAAAATACGTCCTCTTCTAGGAAAGAAACAGTTTCCTCTTTCTAGGGATGCTGTATTGACTTTTAATTCTCTGAAAGATGATGTGGCAAATGCTGCCTTGGCAACAATTGAAGATGACATACCATTTCGAGTGGAAACTGATTCATCCGATTTCGCAATTGGAGCTACCTTGAGTCAAGCTGGACGTCCTGTTGCCTTTTTCTCAAGAACCTTAAATACATCTGAATTGAGACATTCATCTCCAGAAAAAGAAGCATATGCCATTGTGGAATCACTTCGTCATTGGAGACACTTCTTGATGGGAAAGCATTTTGAAGTGTTCACTGATCAACAAGCAAGTCGCATTTGTATTCAATCAGCGACATGGTAGTAAAATTAAAAATGAAAAGTTAATCCGTTGGAGACTTGAACTTGCTAGTTTTAAATTTGACATTATTTATCGTCCTGGAAAGCAAAACGTGATTGCTGATACATTATCCCGTATAACTGGAGCTCTAACTCCCAGAGTTGACTTAAACAATCTTCACAACTCTCTTTGTCATCCTGGAGTGACACGAATGCATCATTGGGTTCGTTGCAAAAATCTCCCCTTTTCTTTAGAGGATATAAGGAAAGTCACCAACTCCTGTCTAATATGCAACGAACTAAAGCCAAGATTTGTTAAACATGTTGGAACTCTTGTGAAAGCTACTTCCCCATTTGAAAGGTTGAATCTTGACTTTAAAGGACCTTTACCTAGTGTTTCAAGAAATCACTATATTTTAACAATAGTTGATGAATTCTCTAGGTTTCCGTTTGCAATCCCTTGTAGTGACATTTCTGCGAAAACTGTAATATTGCATTTGAAGAACCTTTTTTCTATTTTTGGAATGCCATCATTTATTCATTCTGACAGAGGATCATCTTTCATGTCTAACGAATTAAAATCATTTTTAACATCTCAAGGAATTGCTACAAGTCGTACTACTCCCTATAATCCAGCAGGAAATGGACAGGTTGAACGTTATAATGGAATAATCTGGAAAACTATGCAACTTGCTTTAAGATCCAATAATATGAAAACTGAACAATGGGAATGTGTTATCCAAACAGCTCTGCATTCAATTCGCTCTTTATTGTGTACAGCAACAAATGCCACTCCTCATGAACGAATGTTTTCTCACCCTCGAAGATCCCATAACGGCTGTTCCATACCTACTTGGCTTACAAAGCCTGGTCCAGTTCTAATGAAAAATCAGTGCGTGCTAACAAATATGAGCCAATTGTCCAAGAAGTAGAATTAATTGAAGCTAACCCTGACTATGCACATGTGAAACTTGGCGATGGAAGGGAAACAACTGTTTCTATAAGACACTTAGCTCCAAGAGGAGAAACTACCAGCTCTGAAGGCAACAAGGGTACAGAAGAAAGTGTTCGAGTTCTTCCAGATCTACAGCCAATAAACTCAGATTCAGATACCACTTTAGAAGATTCGACTGAACCGAACAAGAACACATTAGCATTGCGTACAGCTCGCCATAGGCAACCTCCTGCATACTTGAAGGACTACGTCAGAGACTGAAATATCCAGATTAAAATTAAAGGGGGGTAAAATGTCATATTATTCTCTTGTAATCTGGCATCACTTAATTTTGTTTTCTGTATTGGCAACACCTGGATGAGACAGTCTGTAAACAGCAATCATGTAACCTCACTTCTAAGTTATTAAAAGCTTAATTCTGTTCATCCAACTCTCATTGTCTTATTTATAGTACAAGCGGTGAGTAAAAATTAAGTTTTATCATTGTACTATCAGCAATTAGCATTTTAGGTAGATATAAAAGTACATATACACTGGTTTCCAAAAGTTAGAGTAAAAGTGGTTTTTTGCACCTAATTCGCAAATGAATGAATAAAGATACAACAAAATTTGGAGGAAAAGTGCATTAAACGGTTGTTTATTGAATGCTTCACAGAAACATGCTATATATTGAATGCGTCATAGAAAACACATTTTTATGTGTTAAAATGTCCCAGAAACGTTAAAACAAAGGATTCCAATAAAGAATGTGTCCACCCTTAACTTGAATGCATTGGTGGCATCGAATTTGCATGCAGTAAATAAAATTATCGGATGCCGAAATGGAAAGCGAAGACCAGACATGGAGTAGGTCTTGTTCCCGCTCCTGTAACGATCTTAAGGGAGGACTTAAATCAGTAAAACCTTTCTGATAAAATAGTCCTAAAGATGTTCTATCGGATTCAGGTCTGGATATTGAGCTGTACCCTTTTTTCCAAACCATGACCCTCAAGATAATCCTCAGCAACCTCAGGCATTGTAACAAGACAACCACATCATCATCATTTGGCAGATAACATGTTGTACAAAGATCAAACGCTAAATATTACAGCCGCTTGTGACGTGTGGATGATAACAAAATTAGTAGTTAGTGAGCCGCCATTGTTGACTATAACCACTGCCACAAGCCTCAGCATAGAATCAAAGAGGCTTTGGATGTATCCTTGGGGTACAGCAGTCCATTCCGCTTCCACAATTTGGAATTTCATGTTTACACTAATAATTAAACTTTATAAAATTGTTCTTGCATAGAAAAGTGTGTTTTTGGAAGATTTATTCAAAAAAAGAAAACAAATATTGATGTACTATACATAAAAGTACTATAAAAGTCCATTGAAATATGTGTATAAATATAGACGAAAATCTTAAAATTAGCTGATGTAACACGGAAAATTTACAAAATAAAAAAATATTTTAAATTAGATTTCATTAAGCTGGACATTGCTTTTATTGCCTCCTTTGTAAAGGAAAGCAAACAATAAATGTATGTTTTGAATAATATGATAAAAATGTTAATGATAAAATTATTATTTTAATATGATAAAAATGTTTGTAGATTTTTTCTCAAGGGAAAATACAAAACAAATCAAAAGTAAATTCATAATTACCGTTTGCAGTTATAAAGGAATGAAGTAAAATTGAAGAAATCACTGATTTAAAATTGCGTCAACTCTCTCTCTTTGAAAAAAAGTGATTCCCTGAAGGCAGTGGAGTAGCTAGGTATTTAAAAGCCCTGGTGCAAAAAAAAAATGAGGGATCTCTCTATCTTGGTTGAATTCTCTCTAGTAAAAAAGTAAAAATATAGGAATATTTTAAATATATACAAAGCTACAACTTTTACTTACTGTCTTCTCTTTCTTGGCGTTGTTTGCGCTTAAACGCACCCCACTTGGTTTCTTTCTTTTTTTAAATCTATAATTTTAGCTTTATAATTTATCTAGTACGATTTGTATGTGCTCGAGTATTTACTGACGTTAAAAGGAAGCAGAAACGAAATGCTATGCTATAAAACGTCGTTGGGGAATCCTTAGCTATTAATTCATTGAGGAGGGTCGAACTCACATCCAACAGAGGGCTTAGAGCTACAAAATGGTCCACCGAGATAGACAGGAAATGATACAAAAAATATGCATGAACAAGAAAATTTAGTACAATATTTTTATAATTATTTTAAAAAAAAAAACATATCTGCAAAAGAGCAGAGGAGGGGGGGGGACAAAATTACATCAGTAAAATTACATCATACGAGAAGATTGCGAAAGATTTAAACAGGAAACTAGCTTATTATGAATCATATTGTTATTAAAAATAGAATGTAACTAGGAAAGAATTGCTTCTTGTGTAAGGTTTTTAAGACGTAATAATATGTATGGTAAGAGTTTTCATGGAACTTGAAGTATATTTTCAAATAACAGTCTATAAAAAAATGAAAATAACAAGAATTTTTCAATAAGTAAAGTTCGCAACACTGAACAAACAACGAAAAGAATTTAGGTGAAAATCCCTACAAATTCGAAATTACTTTCAACTGAATTGCGACGATTACAGTTATGTGTTGCAACCTTTTACATTCATATCTTACATTTGGAAGAAATCGTAAATTCGGCTGCCCTTGTGTATAGATATCCTGCTTAGAATCTGAAGAAATTCATGAACCAAAAATAGTGTTGTAGATCACGATAAAGCACTGTTTCTCAAACTTTCAATATTTGCGACCCAGTTTTCAGTCATAATTTTCATCGCGCCCCACTTCTTACAATAACAATGTACTGAATGCAATTATAACGTACTTTGATGGTAAAACTACGATGAAATACGACTTTAATTATAAACGCACTAATTAGATAAATATTAAGTTTTGTAAATAAATTTTGTATATGACAAGCCCAAGAGAGTCACTAGTAATTACTGAACTTGTTTTTAATTGAATATTGATCAATTAATTATCAAGTACTTTGTGCAGAACTGATACATTTATAAGTAGTGCGTGTTATATCAGTTTGAATGTGTATTTAATTTTTTATTATATAAGAATATATTTTGCTTTGTAATTATTTTAAATTTCAAATTATTTTATTAAATTGATAATTATTTTAAATATCTTATTTTCGATTTTTCGTAATATGCTCGCGCCTCCCCCCCCCCAAGTAAGGTTATCACGCCTTCCTTAGGGGGCGCACCCCACAGTTCGAGAAACGCTGCGATAAAGATTTTATTTCGATATTTGAGAACAATTTAATAACAGGTATGCATGACACAAAATATGATTTGGGGAAGAAAAGCCAAGCGATTTACATAATAATTTGGCCAATAGTGAAACGAAGTTTTGATAATTTAGATATAAAAATGTAAGATAATAATTGGCTTTTTAATAAACACTCTGGGTGGTTGCACGTTCTCTGTAGTTTTAATTTTTTTCTCTTTTTTTTCACCCTTCAATTTTTTGCGCCCCCCAATCTTTTTCGTTCTAGGCATGTGCCTAAGCGGAAAAGAGGGCTTGGTAGAGGGGGGAGGGGGTACGTTACGCCACTGGACAACGGTCATCACATCACTTTTGCCAATTGATATGCAGTTTGAAATTAACTGTTTTTCGAAGGGAATGTAAGGGAATAATATTTGACGACATTAAAAATATCCGGATCATGATCTTATTAAGACGGAGTCGAGAACGAAATGAGGCCCCCACTGAGAGCGAGGTCCTGGACCCGGGCCTAGTTGGCCCATGCCTTGAAACGTCCCTAACTACAATACAATACGACTTTAATTATAAACCGCACAATTTATCAAGATAAATATTTTGTATATGACAAGACCAGGGGAGTCACTACAAAAAATGGAAAAACTTGTTTTTAATTGAATATTGATAATTTAATTAACAAATAATTTGTGCAGTACTGATACATTTATAAGTGTTGAGTATTATATCAGTGGGAATTTGTATTTTATTTTTTATTATATAAGAATGTATTTTACTTTGTAATTATTTTAAATTGTAAATTATTTTATCAAATTCATAATTATTTTAAATCTTTTGTTTTCGATTTTTCGCGATACATTCACGCCCCCAAGTATGGTTATCACGCCCTCCTGGAGGGCGTACCCCACAGTTTGAGATACTCTGCGATAAATATCTTATTTTTCGAGTTTTGAGAACAGTTTAATAACAGTATACATGAAGCAAAATATGATTTGGAGAAGAAAATCAAGCGATTTACATAATTTTAAAAATGTACATTTTTCATCATTGCACAAACAAAACAAATACGTTGAGCCACAACATCTTCTCAGCATATAATGAATAAATATTTATGCCGATGTAAATCATTCCCAATTCCTGTTGTTACATGTTACAAATTCTTAGATTTTGAACACATTCCGAAAAAAAGCGCGAACTCCACACGGAACGTGTTTTTATTGTTGGTATCGAAAAACAAATTTTGTTTTACACAAACGAAAACAATCCGCAGAAATGAAAACAAAATTAAATTATATAAAATATAAAATTCAAAAAAATAAAATCTTATTTTATTGTTGAAAAAAAAAGATGCAAAATTGCAAGTTTTTTATTAACAACTTTTGTAAGTAGCATTAAATTAAAAAAACTATAAGTACTATAAATTTTGGTGCCCCCTGTCCCAGGCGCCCTTATGCGGTGAACAATTTTGCCACCCCCACGCGGCGGCCCTGATAACAGACTCTGCATCACACAAAACGGTGACCATTTCTACATAAGATAAAAAAGCTTTTCCGAGGACTCTTCTTATAGGATCTGCTTCATTATACACTAATTAATCTTTCCCAAAAACCTCCCCACCAGGAGGCAGTAGGAGGATTAAAAAGCCATTGTATTCTTCGTATACTACTAAATTGTGCAATCACATCCCAATTCCCTGTCTTCAAATAATTTGATGCACCGGCAAAATTGCTTCCATTGTTGCAATAGACAACTGATGGTCTTCCCCTTCTTGAGATGAATCTACGAATACTTTGAAGAAAAGCCTCAGTAGATAATGACGACAGAAGCTCAAAGTGTACAGCCCCGAAAACCACACAGGTAAATATACAAATCCAAGCTTTACTCCCTTCTTTTAAATAAAGTGGTCCAGCTAAATCGAAACCGATTACTTCAAAAACTGCAGCATCTTTTTTTCTGTTTTCTGAGAGTGATGCAGAGGGGGTAGTTACATTTCTTTTGGCATGTCTTAAACAAATGACACATTTTGATAATACTGCTCGAAAAGTTTTTCTTGCATTCAAAATCCAGTAATGCTCACGTAGAATATTCAAGATCCGTTGTAATCCTGCATGTGAATTCTTTTTGTGTTCAGTCATTATCAGTCTCTCAACGACTGGATGAGGGGATGGCAAAATGATAGGGTTCTTGAAATCTTCTGAATCCTTCCTATACGTTAATTTTGTCTTCACTCTAAGTATTTCCTCTCCCTCTTTGTATGTTGCTAAAGAATTCTTTTTCTTTCTGTTGACATCATGACTAAAGTATTCCTCTTGTACCATCTTTACAAGCTTTGTTTCTGCTTGTTTTAGATCCGCGTAGGATAATTCACTCGTGACTCGAGAAGCAGGATTCCTGCAGTTAAAAATGAATCTTTTCATCCAAGCCATCATTCGTAGCAGTCGATCATAGCTTGAAAAATAGTAGTAGTACCAACCTGAATCTTCGTTATTGTTTTTACCACTATTTTCACATTGATTTAAAGAATACACAACTGGGAGATTCTTAGAAGTTGGGTTTGTTTTTCGTTTTTCTTTCAAAACAGATGGCTCGTCAAAAATAGGTTTGGTAACTGTCCAGTTTTCCTCAGTTTGTAGAAGCCATTTGGGCCCATCCCACCATCTACTGCATAAGAGTTGGTGAGCAGGATTAAGTGCTCCTGGAAGATGCTTCCACGAAGTTGGATCAATCAGCTCTCTTATCTCTTGAACTCTATTGTTTACAAAAACTGACCAGAGCTCTTCTCGCTGAATCCAACTTAATACCGTAGTGGAATCGGTACAGTAGTGTGGCTTCACATTGTCCCACTGGAATGCACTGAGCACAGATCTGCATAGTCGAGCTCCCACCGTTGCAGCCAGCAACTCAAGACGAGGAATAGTGACGGTATTAACTGGAGCAGTTCTCGATTTGGCAGCCAAAAGATTTACATGAGCAACATCAGAATACTCTATACGAACGAAAACAGCTGCTGCGTATGCAAATTGGCTGGCATCACAATATGTATGAATGTTTAGATTATGTTGACCATTTATAACAGGAGAAAAACAGCGGCTAACAGACAAATTTCTTAAGGAAATTAACTCTTCAAACCATTTTAGAAATTCAAGTTTCAAATTATCTTCAACTTCTCTATCCCACGGGATGTTGTCTTTCCACATCTTCTGTAACATTAGTTTTGGAATTAAAAGGACAGAACATAAAAATCCAATAGGATTAAAAACCCTACGTATCACGGAGCGAATCACTCGCTTTGATACAATTTCAAGTTTGTATGTTTCTATCCAATCCAAATTAATTTTCAGTGCATCTTCTTTACGATTCCAAATCAATCCTAGAACTGAAGTGACCTGTTCTGGGTCATCATTTCCTGTGTATACTTCTATCCTCTCAAGTTAAATTTTCCTTCAGCCAAGATATGATGACTCTCCTCAATGAAAGGTAATATTTCAGCTTCATTGTCTAAACTTGTAATTAAATCATCTACATAAAAACTTCGAAGAAGTATATCGACTGTTCTCTGACTATATTTCAAATTCTTTAGATATTTTTTCAGATGATGTTCAAGCACAGTTTCTAAGAGAAAAGGGCTGTTTTTTTTCCCCACCAAAAACCACACGTGTGTGTCGCATTATTTTTGGAACTACATTTTCTTTTCCATTCCACCAGAAAAATTTGAGAAAATTCCTATCTTCTGGTTGCACACTTATTTGTAAAAAGGCTTTCTCTATGTCGGCAACTATGCCATATTTATATTCTCTAAATCTGAGAAGAAGATTAGGGATTAGTTCCAATAAATTTGGTCCAGATTCTAAGCACTGGTTGAGCGATGGGGATCCAACTTGTCTGGCAGAGGCATCAAAAACTAGGCGTACCCTAGTTGTTCCATGTTGTTTTACAACAGGTCTGTGTGGCAAATAGTGTCCATGCAGGTGAGATGAAGAGTCAACTGGATCATTTTCAATTATACCTAATAATTTCCATTCCTTGGACACATCATCATAAGCTGTAAACAAGGTTTCTTGATGCAATTTTTTAGTCGATGATTCTAATCGTTTCATGGAAATCTCTTTATTATTGGGTATAGGTAAATGATTTTCTTTCCAGGGCAGTGAAACTTCGTATCTTCCTTCTGTTTTTATTCGAACAGTTTCTTCAAAATGTAATTTAGTAAGATTTTCTCTTTCCCTTTTGTTTTTTATTTCAACAGGGTCACTTATCCCTAAAACCTCTAAACTAAAAAGATCGGAAATAGTAGCTTCTCCTACAAACATCGTAATTACCATCATATAGCTGTATCTTCTTTTTCAGAAAGTAAGTTAGTTTTCCCCATAAGAGTCCACCCTAGATAGGTTTCCATGGCTACTAATCTACTCGATAGAACTCTTCTCTTTCCAGTTAATAGTCTACCTGCAACATCTGCTCCAACAAGAATATCAATTGGAACCGAATTATTTTCTATGTCAAACATTTGTATGTTCATAGATTGCAATTCTTTAATCCACGACCCGTACGAAACAGAAGAAACATCATTGCAAATAATATCTTGATCAACTACGTCAAAATTACAATTAAAACATCCATCTAAGCTTCCTAGTTCAATTTTATATACATTATGAAACTTCTCTTTGATCCTTTCTCCTCCAAAAAGTGCATGCGACAAATGTTGTTGGCGTAAAGGTGCTAATCCTAAAGCAGATACCATTTCTTTTCTAATGTAAGATTTTTGAGACCCCGAATCATACATGGCTCTCACGAGGGAACCGAGACGTGATAAAACTTCAAAAAATCGATTTTTCAATTTTCATCTTAAAAAAAAGTAGAGTTAATGCTGATTCCAAAAATGTATAACATATATAGGTTTAAAGCTTAATATCTGAGTAATTGCGGTTTTAAAATGTAAACAACAGCTGCCACACCTGTTGTTTACGTTATCGTACATCAACTGCCACGCCCATCTTTCAGTAACCGCGAAACATGCTTTTATGTAGATTTTAGATTGGTATTTTAATATCACTTAATCTGGATATATTTATTTTATTCTTGTGGTTTGAGAAGGAATATAACTACTCAACTCAATCTTGTTTATAACACAAGCTGTGCGAAATTTAAAGAATGTTGTTTTCTTGTGCTTGAGATACAAACACGTGAGTTACGAACTTCATATTTTCACTGCTAATTTACTTTTTCGTGTTTACTTTCTGTTTGTTTGTGATTTGTAAGTATTTTAAATATTTGCAATGCCTCGAACAAAGAAATTTGGACATCAGAAACGTCGTCTAATTCGTAAAAAAACTTCAGTATGTGTAGAGAGTGAAAAATTTGATGTCAGCTCTTCCAAAAAAAAGATTGAGAAGAGTAAAGGACATTTTGACTATGAAGATAACTTTTCAGCTGAATCTCAAAGCAGGTTTGTTATTATTGACTTAAATATGCTTAATGATATTTTCAACAATATTGCAAAATGCAGATATTGTGATAGATCTTTCTGCTTTGATGTTGCTGAAAATAAAAGTAGTCGCAGAGGACTTGCTAGCAGTATATCAGCAACTTGCAAGTATTGTGGCTCTAGTCATGGCTCAATGACTTCAAATTCTGTGCCAGCAGGATATGAAGTAAATTTGAGGTTTGTTTATGGTATGAGATGCATTGGAATAGGAAAAAGTGCAGCTCAGACATTTTGTGCGATGATGAACTTGCCTCCTCCTCCAGCTAAATTTGAAAGACTGTATACGCCAATTTTTAATGCGTTGGAAACTGCTTCATCACGTTCAATGGTTAACAGCGTTAATGTAGCTGTCGTTGCAAACGAAAACAATAAGGACATAGCAATTGCTCTTGATGGGACCTGGCAAAAAAGAGGACACACGTCAAAGAATGGCGTTGTAACGGTAACCTCTCTCGATAACGGCAAAGTTGTTGATTTTGAGTGCCTATCAAAATATTGTTTTGAATGTAGAAACAAAAACCTATGATAATTGCCAGGTAAACTATCATGGATTTAGTGCGGGAATGGAGAGTGAAGGAGCATTGCGGATTTTCAATCGCTCATTATCAAATTACGATGTTCGGTATGTTCAGTACCTTGGAGATGGAGATTCGAAGGGGTTCCTTAGGGTTCAAGAGTCCAACATATACGGTGATGATGTTCCTATTGAAAAACTGGAGTGCATCGGCCACGTCCAAAAAAGGATGGGATCAAGGCTGAGAGCCCTAAAGAACAGTTTAAAATCCTCCAAGCTGTCAGACAATAAAGCAATATCTGGAAGGGGAAGGCTGACAGATGCAGAAATTCTTTTGCTGCAAAAATACTATGCCCTAGCCATAAGAAGAAATGTTGGGAAATCAGTCGCAGATATGTCCAAATCCATCTGGGCAATATATTTCCATAAACTGTCGACAGATGAAAATCCACAACATGGTTTGTGCCCTATGGGAGAAGAAAGTTGGTGCGGGTACAACAAAAGCCTTGTATCTGGTGAAAAGTACATCCACAAACATTCCCTCCCAGAAGCAGTTCTTCTTAAAATTAAAAAAATATTTAGAGATTTAACTGCGAAAGAACTTTTATTAAAATGTCTGCATGGCCGAACTCAAAACCCCAACGAAAGCTTTAATAACTGTATATGGAATCGTGTGCCAAAAAACACATTTGTGAGCAAAAAAACTTTGCAAATGGGTGTTATGGACGCAGTTATATGTTTCAATGAAGGTGCATACGCAAGAACAGAAGTATTAAAAGCACTGCAAATAAATCCAGGTATCAATACTTGTGAAGGCCTTCATAAAATTGACTACGTCAGAATTTGTGAAGCCGAGATGAATATCCAAAAAGCTACCAAAGAAGCCAGGACAACTAAAAGGCAAATTAAAAGGAAGCAGGATGCCTTAGAAGAGTCTATGGAAGATGAGTACAGTGCTGTGGAATGTTCTAAAAGTCAAAATTTAGGTAAGTGTACCATTTTATTTAGTTTTTTCCATTTTTCTCAAAACGTGTTTTTTCAGTTTTTAGGTACATGTGTAGAAAAATCTATTTATTATATTTTAATGAAACTTGGTATGAACTTTTGTATCATGATAATGCATTTAATGCTTCTAATTTCCTTCCTGAAATGTTAGTATTTTTACTTTTATTGTTGAATTTCTAAAAAAAAAATGACATTTTTATCAAAATTTCAAAAAGTCATAATTCAAATTTTTTTTAAAAAAATTCTGAACAAGGGAGTATAAAAATATTTATTGCATTTAAATAAACGTACAATTTTGCAACTAAAACAGCATGTTTTGTGGTGTTATATGTTATAAAAATAAAGATACTTATACCTAATGAACACCATGTATACGAAAGTTCCTTTTGGTGTGTACTTATTCGAATCCTTATATTTGAAGTAGCGCGCTTATCCTGTAGGATAGAACCAGGTACCTTTGGATCCGAAGCCGAGTAACTTATCCACTACACCAAAATGATCACCGTGGTGCGGAGGTAGTTACTGGCTTATATAGATGGTTCCGCTACATACACCCCACCAGTGAGTCGGTGGAGGGCGAACGAACGATGTATTTGTTTAATCAAGCGTGTTTTTTTTTTGCTGCTGCGTCATGAGTTGTGACGGCTTTGCATGCAGGTAGATGGCACCACGACAGTTCAGAACGTTGCGTCTTTCTAGTTCAGCCAGGGTCACCAACACCTCTTTCTTTCCATTGTTTTGTTTTTGCATCATAACGAAAAAGTTTGGCACGATGAACAAAAATAGGAATTTCATCTTCTTCACCAGTTTTAACTTCTACAAGGTCAGGTAATGGAATTACCGGCTCAAAATAAATATCTGCACTCTGAACAACTTCGTCATTTCCTTCATCAGTAGAATTGTTCATAGTTCCAAATACTGGAGCACCAGCACCAGCAAAGATATTGCTAGATGGGGAAGAAGTCTTTGTTATGCCATCAAGAGTCTGCTTTGTTAGCTAATGCAGCAAAGGAAAAGGTACTGATCTTTGAACTACCAAATACTACATTGCTGTCTGTTTTCTCAGGTTCAGTTGCAGTTGCAGAAGGTGCTTGTTCTTTTAGTTCATCAGCAGAATTGCCTTTTCGAGGAAGAATGTAATCTGTACAACCAATACATCCTGGACAAGGTTTCTTGTGTTCATATAAATAGAAATTCTTAGGCAGTTGTAATTTCTCTGCTAGAGCAATATTATCTGAAGTAGCTGTGGCTTCAAAAACAATTTCAACATCATTATCATTTGGTGTTGCCTCCTTTGAAGCAAAGGGTCCAAAACTAAATGTTACTTTATCTTTCACAGGAAGAGACTTGGTATCACTTGCACCAAATGTAGATGTCTACCCAAAAAAGGTAGATGCAGCAGCAGATTTACTGTCTTTAAAAGAGAAAGAAAATGAAGTTGTTTTAGACGATTCTTTTGAATCAGAAAAATTAAAGGTATTTGATGTTCCGAATATGGGTTTGTCTGGTGTACTGGTACCGAATCGAGAAGAAAGAGAGCCAGAACTAAAATTTGATTCCACTTTAATTAGAGTCTCATTTTTAAATGAAAATGCAGTAGCTGGTTTGCTAACAGGTTTATCTGAAGAAGGAGGTTGGGAGTCGTACATTTTTCCCAATGCATCATCAATAGCCTTTTTAAATTCTTCAGATAATTCACTAGTTTTAAATCTTACAGCCAACAATTCAGGTGATGGTTCATTTTCTGAAAAGTCAGTAGCAGTCCAACTCCATGATTTATCATTTCGCTTTTCAAACTTTAAATCCTTTGCAAGATAGTGATTCAAACAAACTTTTAATACCTGTTCACGTCTCATCAGCAGACGTGCTTTTTTTGTTTTATCATAAAATAAAATCTTAATGTCACCAAGACCTCTCTCTTTCCATTCACCGGCCGAAAAACGAAACAATTTTGCTCGTTTACAGAAAATAACATTTTCATCCTCTTCTCCTGTTTTTACATCAACTTTGGGTGGCAAGGGAATTGCCGGTTGAAAATAAATATTATCAGCATCAGAATCACTTTCTTCTTCATCTGCATCAGATGGAGTAGCAGGTGATCGAGGAGATTTTGGAGTTTTTACAGGGCTACGAGGGCGAACACCAGTAAAGTTAAACTCATATTTCTGAGGGTTGCCAAAATGAAATTCTGCCGAATCAGATTCAGGCTTCTTTGGTGTTGTATTAGAGCCAAAGGTAAAAGTAGAAGATCAAAAGCTACCAAATATTGGAGTGGAGGTAGACTTTGTTGTCTCATTTTTCTCAGTAAGAGTCTTTTGAGTAACTCCACCAAAAACAGCAGCAGCAGAGCTAATGGGGAGGTTAGGTTTAAAGCCAACAGTTTCATTTTCTTTATTGTTAATTGAGGAATGACCAAATGAAAATGTTGTAGGTTGACTTACTGGTCTCACACCAAAAACAAATTCACCTTTTTGGAGCTTTCCAAACTGGAATGTTGATGAAGTATTTGATGAACCAAATTGAAAATTTCCAAAAACGCTGTTTGATTCTAAGGTAGGAAGTGCAGATGATCCACTTTTTGGTGTTTCACAGGATGCACACTTAATTTTATCAGAACTATTACGAACATAACAACTTTGGCATTCCCACGATCCTGGTTGAGGCTCAACATCACCAGAAAAACAGGCCCATATCACTGCCAAGGAAAAAGGGTTCTGTTCCTTTTATCGCTTGTTATTGTGCCAAGAATGGAGATAGACAGAAGTTCTGTGCGGGTCTGTGGCTAAATGTAGCTGATTGTAATATTTTACCAGGCTGTAACTTCTTCTAGGGGAAAAAAAGGGGGGGGGTTAGCACTCTCGTACAATACAATATTACAAGGGCACTTATCACGGAATCTAGTAAATATTCTTATGGCGCTTACTTGCACTCGCCCAAGTTCGCTTCAGAGGCACTAAAATAAATTAGAAAACCATATTCCAAATTTGACCTGACCGTTGAGGTGTAGGTTGTTCTCAGGGTATTAGCGACTTTGCCCCAATCACGTCCGGGTCACCAATGAAGTAGCGCGCTTATCCTGTAAGATAGAACCAGGTACCTTTGGATCCGAAGCCGAGTAACTTATCCACTACACCAAAATGATCACCGTGGTGCGGAGGTAGTTACTGGCTTATATAGATGGTACCGCTACATATTTCTTAAAATATTTTAAAAATTTAATAATTTTATGTTGTAGTATATTAAGAAAAGTATATAGGTTGTATGACATAATTTTTTTATTAATGAAGTCTTTCTGTTTTTGAAAATAATGTTCTTTCGAAAAGCCAAATTTTGCTCGTTTTGCCTCATCGAGGACGTCCCGGTTCCCTTACTACAATTTTTACCTTTTATTTTAACTTTCAAAGTCTGCAGCAAAACATGTGGCACATTCGAAATACTCGCTAAATTTAGGGATTCATCCTGCTCTTTAACCTCTTTCCAAATTATTTGATGTAGGTTTATTTACATTTTTATTTGACTCGGTGCACATAACTGCATAATGCATTTTATTGCAGATCAAGCATTTCACAAAACACCGACATTTTCCTACCCTATGTCCAGCTTTTAAACATTTGAAACAATAACCTTTATCTCTTAAAACCTTCAATTTTTCATTATAAGACATTTTTTGAGCTTTAAAGCAATTAGTCGGTTGATGCTTTCTACTACAGAAAACGCAAAGTTTCTCTGCACCAACTGAAGAGGTCAACAAACAAGCCGATGTAAATATTTTGTCTTTCTTTAATTTGCTTTCTCTTTTATATGATGTTGCATCCGTCAAATCGAAACCGGTCATAGCTAAATTAATCCGCTCTTCCGACTCAACTTCAGTTTTCAAAAATTTTGATAAAACATCTAGTTCTTTTTGGAATCATCGCCAGAATCAAAATTCAAACCTCGCTGAAAAGCTCTAAGCAAATCTTCTGGATCTTCTACTAAAGGATAAAGTAGACATGCACATTTGTCAGTTGTAACACCAAGCGTTTCAAGTGCACGAATTTGTTGTTCTAAATTATCATATAAAGTAAACAAATTATTCGAGTTAAAATTTAAATTGGCATTTCTCAGAACTAATTTTAACAATTCTCTAATATATACTTCTATTTGTAAATCATGGCGACCAAAACGAGTTTTCAAACAGTCAATTGCTTTTAAATAGTTATCGCCGGTTGGCGGAAAACTATCAATTACTTCTCTAGCACGAGACCCTTTAACGGTAGATTGTAATAAATATTGAAATTTATCTGGATCTTCAATACTAGAATCAACATGTATTTTTTCAAATTGGCTCCAAAAATAAAGCCATTCCTTAATATCGCCATCGAATTTTCGTAATTCTAACTTAGGAAATTTAAACCTACTTTTTATCATTGACAACATTTCGAACATATTTAATTGCAACAGAGACATCATTAGTTGAATTTAAAACATTACTCACATTTTGTTGACCGTTGATTATTCTTCTTGCTTTCGTTTCAATTCGTATAGCCTTATCCCGAAAATCTTCAACAATTTCAAATTCTGCATCATAGTCTTTCTCGGGAAGAAGTTCTAAGATATTGGAATGAGTGTTTTCTAAACGATCAACTTTCCCTTTGAAAACATTCAGCTCTGCTTCCAGTTCGCAAATATCAACATCTTCTAGGGCTATCAGTTCTTCAACTCTATTATAAGCTTCTGTAAAAGCGGCTCTTTCATTTTTTCTTGATTTCTTAAGAGCTTCAATGTCAGCCATATTTACAACCAACTACAGGCCCACTTTGGGGGTGCCAAAAAATATTACGTTATCCTTTTTGCAAATAAATATCTCTATTATATACGCTAGCAGCGTATCTGGTTCTGCAGTTGAATAAGGCAAAATAATTTTAAAAAAATTATAACATTAAAAATAATTCTGGATTCTAAGAACGATAAAATATCCAGCCATTCTAAGAATCAAACGTTTTATTCCACACAAAAAAAATACAATACTAACTGTTGCCAAAATACATAAACAAAACTTTTACTTAAAATGCATTCGGTTACAGTGAATACGCACAAGTATAGATGTCATGAATTAATCCAAAAAATAAACTCTGAAGAGATGACATTAAATTACGCAGAGTCAAATTTTTCACCAACCCGTTGTAAGTCCGTTACAAATTAAAGATACAATATTAATAATCCTTTTACATGCAAGAATTAACAAGAGATTTAATTTTAATGTAAAATTATATTTTAACCCAAAACTTTGGTAAATAAGAAAAATTACTCCAAATTGTCCCAGCAGTTCTTTTTTCTGTATTGAACTATATTAAAAGAGAGGAAAATAATTCACCAGTTTGGCAATAAATGAAATGCGCGTGGGCTAAAATATGATTCATCCAGTTTTATTTCTTTCAATCACATTAGCACGTGTATAATAAACATAAAATTACATCGACTTCACTACTTAAACAATGCTAAGACATTTATTGCGTCCATTTTATAAGCAACACTATGACGAAGCCAGCAATTTTTTTTTATTTTAATAATTCAAACATATCTATGGTTACACTGTAATTGTGTTTTTAGTTGTCAGCTCAAAATGTCAATAAATTCCTTCCCATATGAGATCTGTTATACTTGAAAGTTTCTTTTTTCTGCAGATGTAAGTTATGAAACACACATTTTGTCTTGTTTTTATAAGCGTTACGCTACCTAACTAAATATATATATTTAGATTATGATACTCTGTGTATATATAAGTTAACAAAGGAAGATATTTTCTGCAAGAGCTTCCGATTTGGCATGAATGAAGATGCGTGATGGGATTTTTAGCTTGCTATTTAACAGTTGTAACTATGTAAACGAAGATAGTTTTTTCCCTTTAAAATGGAATTTATTTCCTTAGCATGTTGGTTGTGGCTGTGTTATTGAAGAAAAAGAGCTTTATTCATTGAGTATAATTTCCTGTAACAAATGTGATGTTATATATACAATACTATGTAATTATTCTTTTGATTTATTATTATTTTATCGATTTGAGAGGCATATGTAAGAAAGACCTATTTTATTTAAAAGTCAAAAGTTGCTCTATAAATATAACACCATGTAGGATTCTGTGCTTGCAAGCAACAGACGAAAGGAAAAGTAAAAATTTTAGGCATAATTTTTGGCCCTATATTGCCTTCAGTTGAGAATTATACAATAAAGAAAAAAACTTTGGGCACACTGATACAATTTAGCGTTTTCAAAACAAATATTAAAAATAACTGAATTTCCCCCCGCATTATAAAACTTTATAATCTTGATTAAGTAATGATAAATACAAATAAAATATTTAATTTGGTTAATTTATCTCATTTTTGTCAGTTTCTGAAAAGCTGGAGCTATTTAAGACTCATTTGATTTAGTTTTAGATTTTAATGTTAGTATGACACTTTTTGATTTGAAATTTATATCACCTTAACTTTGGAGCCACATTCCTAATTTGGCTTTTCAAGGTTTGCGTAGAGTGCCTAATTATTTACAATAATGGTTATTAAATATGCAATTGGATTATATCTTTCATTTGATTTGTATGATTATAATTAAATTAGTTTGTTCTGTAAGTTTACTTTGCATGGAAAAGTTATGATTTTGGTCACACTTTTGAGCTATATTTTACTATCTGCTAGGAGTATCTTATAAAGTGAAAATATTACTTTACGACTTGATTTGTATGTATGTTACATCAGTGGCACACAAAGGGGGGGGGGTGATAGGGGCCGGACCCCCTCCCAATGTCCTTGAGTTTTTTTCGATTGATGATAATCCTATATATATTATATATATTACATATAACGTAAAATTTAATTAAGTACTTGTTCTTTACAATTTATTTTAATAATTAATGCTAATTATTAATTCAATAATTAATTTTTTACTGTTTTTTGTTGAAAAAATTGGAAGAATCTATTGGTGTTGTCTTGAGGCATGATACGAGTTAGGGGACTTTCAACCATGGACCCCCCCCCCCCCTTTGAAAATTTTTTGTGTGCGCTAATGCGTGACATCTATGAATAAGTTTGCTAAATGTACAATTAATTCTCTCTACATGTCTACACCCATCCTGTATAGTAGTTAGTGAAGCTGACCGCTGTCCCTTAGGGTCTGGGTTCGAATCCCGGAGAAGGCATGAATGTCTATAAATGTATAGTGCCTTTGCGGTGTGGGGTTACTCTAAATAGCCCTCGAGTCGCAAGTCCTCTCAAGAGGTTTGGGGAAAGGGAAGAGAGGTGGGATGCCCCTGAAGCTTCGTCGCGCAGTGATGTAATGGAACGGAAACTCGGTCTTTATTTGGTATGGCATTAAAATTAGGAAAGGATCAAGTTTGGTCCTTGTAACTTGGTTCAAGCTTTGAGATCTGTAGCCATGCGTATTCTTTGGTTATTGATTCTATATTATAATAAAGACATAAAAATTTGACAAATATTCGTTCATTTTTATCAATTACTAGCAGTGACCTACCTGTGCTTCATTTGGTATTTCCATGACAGTTTACGACTATAATATATATATACTCGTATATTTTTTAAAAGTTATTGATGTCCAAGTCTTAGCGTTAAACTTTCTATTGTATTCGAAAACATTTTTGTAACCTTCGCTTCCTGAGTTAAAAGAATTAAAAAAAAAAGAAAGAATATGAATTTCTGAAATGGAATATATTTATCTTTTATACCCTCGTAACCTCACCTCTTGGGAGTCGATTTCCACAAAACTCGTTCAGAGCAGATCTCTACTCAATAAAAAAACACATTTGCCAAATTTCAAGTCTGTAGATCTAATGGCTCAAAAAGCAGGAATTTTTCTCAATAACATCCTCGCAGACCTCTCTAGAGACTATTTCCTAAAGAAGCTCCTAAACGTTACCAAACAAGATGCCTCTATATGAAATGATCAATTGAAAGTGGGAACGGTTGCTGATTATTGGCTGCATATCACGGCATTTGGTGACTACGAACATATACACGAGGGATTTAAAAAAACTCACTAAAAATAAATTTGATTTTCTCTTTTGGCCAAGATATGTTTACGGTTCTTTTGAAACATCACCAAAAATCTCTGCGAAATTTTGGAACGATACATTCAAAGGTGTAAATTTGTATAGACTCTAAAAAAAAATATTTTTTTTTCAAATGGGACTGCGTATTGGTATTTTTTACCTTTGCAGATCTAGTTCGAAAGGTAAGGTTGGAGTAATACCCAGGAGTTGGTATCACTTTTTACTGCGGCACCGTATAGACGACACCAATTACCGCAAATAATTTTGACGCTCAGTTTCCTCCCCAGATGGAGGCACCTGATCTCTGGGTTGAACTTAGGAATTTAATTTCACCGAGAGCACCAAGCCCAAACGAGCACTTCAAGGGATTTTTCTCTTGCCGCATAATCATATGACATGGCCGCTGTTAATTTTCTGCATCATGAAAATCCACCGACTTGGGCCAGGGTCGAACCCCCAACCTTGGGTACAGAAGGCCAGTGACAAACCAACTACGCCACCCACTTGGCTTCCAAACAAATATACAGACATTCTAATTTATATTAGATTCACACAGTGCCGACTTAAGCTCTTTTCCGGACCTGGGTGCAGAAGATCTACGGCCCCATAGGCACTGGAGGATCGTAACTTGTAACCAGAAAATCTGGTTAAGTCTAGCTTGTCCGGTTCCCTCGGTGCCCACCCCCAAGTGCCCAATGGATAAAGTGGCACTGATAAGATTTCGAAACTTTTTTTTTCACATGTAAATTTTTCTTTTAGTCTCCAGTAATGGCTTCGGATCAGTTCTCAAGTTCAAGTTCTTCAGAAGAACCCTCCATAGATCTTAGATTACTATTGGAAATCAACAGGCTTTGCGAAGACGCAATAATGAAGGTATGACATGTCTGTTCTTTCCATTTAAATACAATTAGTAATAAAATAAGCTCTCCCTATTGCTTTCAATGTCTTGTAAACATAAATGTACCTTTTGTGAATAGTTATTCTTTTAAGAGAATAACTTAAATTAAAATTTCAATCATTTCAAAATTTCCCAACTTTTTTTTTCTTTCTAAAATGTTGATATTTTCTAGTTATTCTTGGGCTATAACAATACTGTATACTTTTACATGCTTAGGAGATCTAGATCGAAGGTATAAAAACTATGTCATTAAATTTAAAATACTGAAAAATAGTTATTCGCACACACGTTTATTGATTCAAATCTATGGAATAGTTTTATATATAATAGTATTATATCTGATTATGAAGTTGGGAAAAGAGTAGTTTAAAAAATATATCTTAATTTTCACGATGCAAAATCTTGTTACTTTTATTAGAAAATTGGTTATATAAAATTTACTCCCGTATGTTAATTATAAAATAAATTTAATGATATATATTTATAAAAAAAAAGTTTAACTGAAATTGTACTCTATAGGAAAATTTGCACAAGCCGGTGCTTTTAGATTTGAAGACAAATACAGGCTGCAAGTTGCGGCTTCAAATTTGCTATATTCTAATAAATTACAAATAATTGTTAATTACACAGGTTAGGGATCGATAACTAATAATGTTTGATCGTATATTTTATATTGAACTTAATTAGACTCGCTTGTCACTTCGAAGTTAAGAGAAGTTATATTGAGAATAATATTAAATAAATGAACTTTCGAAGGAGTAGGACCCGTGTCAATGGTTAGCAGAGTTACACGTTAAATCTTAAAATAAGTAATTGATAGCTCGTATACGACAACGTACAAAGTGATAGATTTTTTCATTTTATGGGAAAGTTTTAACTTTAAAAGGAGTCCGTACGCAAGTTTTGATTTTAAAAGTAGTCTATGGGTTAAAAATGTTTGGGAACCACTGGTCTAAGCAAAGAGCTCTGTTCTAATACTGTTCATCGTTAATGAAAGTCAGTGATGTGTAAAGCAACCTTTCATATCACTCTGTTTGTTTTATTTTTGTAATTTATTCTTCAGGGGGACGATACTCCCTTCTTGCTTCTCAATGTTGACGATGTCATAGAAAAAATAAAACAATGGAAACTGGCCATGCCACGAGTCACTCCTTATTATGGTAAGAAATCCTTTTTTAAAACTTACTTTGTCACATTTTTTAAACATATTTTGGATTAGATTTCTTTTTGTTTGAAATGGTTGACACATCTGATGTTTAAAGGATTCTGATCTGGATGAATTATAAAAAAAATTGTCAATTAAATGAAATAACAAATTTTTGCAAGTTCCTCCATCAAAGAAGCTCCAACTCAAAGAAAACATAATACTTTTTAAAGCAATTTATATAATATATTCTGAGACATTTGATAGTTTGCGCTGGTTCCATCTAGTCCTGATGCGAACTCAAGACCTACCATACATGTTCAATCTATCGAGTCAGGGCCGCTTTTGCTTTCAATCCGTCGAGGCACCGTAGGCATATGACTGGGCGCAAAAATAAGAATAAAATTGCATAAAATAAGTATTTCTGCCCTCAAAAGAGTAAAGACTGAAATGAGATCCAACATGGAAAATGAAAGGCTTAACAGTTTGATGTTGCTATGCACTCAAAGGGATATTGCTATGAAAATTGATTACAATGATGCTATTATAGAATTTCTCGAAAAAATCATTCGTTTTTTCGAAGAAAACCTTCGTTGTACAATGACGTTGACTCAACAAAGAATAAGAATGTCGAAAAGTAAAAGACAGTAAAGCGATAAGTGTGTGTGATGAAAAAATGATAATTGACAAGTTGAAAAAGCAGTTTGTTCAATAATGTATATTCTATACCCGGGGTGGGCATTAAGTCGATCGTGATCGATGGGTGGACCACCAAGACATTTTGGGGTGACCACTTGAAGATTAGCAGTAAACAATGATATATCAAAACGTTCAAGATTGGCTGACAGTATGCAGACTGTTTTCTATTGACTATAACCACAAGAACTAAATTTTTAGATGAGTTTTATTTTTTAATGTATTTTTTTAATAGTTGATAATAAATCCATCATTTGATATTATATTTGTGGCTATTAAGTTTTTATCTTGCGTTTTGTAGGTAAGTACATATTCCGTATTTATTAAGTTATAATAAGCATTGTAGGCATTTTTCTTAGCTCACCTCACCTACAACATTGGGTGGACCACAACACCTTGAAAAAAAATTTAAAGTAGCCCGTGCTCGGCAAAAGTTTGCCCGCCTCTTCTCTATACTGTAATTGCAAACGATTTCATTAATTTACTGAACTAATTTACAAAAGGGTGGGCGGTCCGTGATGTCGAAAAGTAAGAAAAGAACAAGAGTGGTCCAAACCATACCACTATCCTTTCCTTACGATTGTCAGTCCAGGACATGATGGGTCCATAGGTGGTGGATAATGAAAAGACTATCCAAACAGCAAAAACAAAGGGGAAAAGAGTTGGAGAGTTAAGAAGAAAACCCTCCCCGAAACAAAGCAGGAAAAGTAAGAACTGAAGGAGAAAGGTGGATGCTCTGATACTAGGGGTGGGACGTAACTATTGAAGTGCCTAGGGAGCTAGGGAGGTTAAAAACAGCTCTGTATCAAAGCCCTGAGTCCTCATGTTTGCATTGTGTGGAAATTTGTAGAGTGGAGTACCAAAGTGCTCCGGTACTCCACTCTACAATTGAACATAGCTCAAAATTGCGAGGTCCGTTGACAATAGCTGTCTCAATGCTTCATAGAGTGCGAAACTACTAAAATAATCAATCAAGGTAAAATTATTTTTGTATAGGAGAGTTTAGTGCCTGTTAATCATAAAAAATATTATATTGAAATTAGATTTGAACATCAATATAAACCTTTTGACATGCATGATATATATGAAAATCGGAAACAATTTCAATTATTTAAATCCCTAAAGGATTATTGAAACAGTTCGAAGATATATAAATTAGTTCCAACAAACTTTGTTTTTCGATTTTATGAAGCTTAGGCTATATATATACTAGATTAAGGAGACTTATTTTATAATTTATGATTATATTTATTAATCTGTTTCAGCTGTGAAATGCAACTCTGATCCTGTACTGTTACAAACTCTAGCATCTCTAAATATAGGTTTTGATTGCGCTAGTAAGGTATGATATTATTCTTATTCAATAATCATACGTAAATTTTTTAATTTTAAGCGTTCTGAATCTTGATTTTACATTAACTATTTGGAGCAGAGTTATTAGTTGTATTTTTTTTACGATGGATTCATGTACTGTAGAACCTGTTTTTGTGCGATCCTTCCTCGTGTGATTTTTCTTTGTACGGTTTTATTTTTGTGCGATTTATTTCGTGCGAACTTTTTTATGCGGTATATGATTTTCAACGGCTTTGGTGCCTCTGTAATGTTTTCTATCAGTGGACATATATACATTTAAAGGCGCTCTGTTTATTTGTTATAAACTATCTCTCTACAAAGCACGTTCAATTGTCTTCTCTCAACGAGCTAGCAACATGCGCTTGATTGAAGACGAAACTTTCGATGACAGTGACATTATCAAGAATTCGATAGATTATGAAGACGGACAAGAAGAGCCGGAATTTTTGAGAATGGATAAAATAAATGCAGGGATCCAGCCTTTCAACAAATCTGAAAAGCATTTTTTTAAAAAATTGATAACCAATTCCGAAAGGAATTTGAAATTCCAACAAGAGCTTTGATCACTTGCGTAGCTAGTTCTGAATGGGCCCCGTATCAAAACTCGTTCGGGGCCGTTTTCTAAAAATAAAATCCCTGTTAGTGGTACTGTAGTTACACACATGGAGGGGGGAGGGGCTGTAGCTTGGGGGAGTGTCATTGATACGGCGGTAGCTACGTTCCTGGCTTTGATCGTGCGTTATCGTGACGTTTACAAGCAACTCACCGGCCGGCAGTTGTTGCAAAAGCTTATCACTTACTTTATTGTGCCAAAAAGTTAATTAATTGTATCTTTAAGTGACGAAAGCGAATTTGAACTAATTCATCACAGGAAGTTGCTCACTTTGGATTACGATGAGTGACAGTGAATTATGTATGGGCTTTTTGAAAACTTCTCCATGTATACAATGAGAAATGTTTTAAAAATGTTTCCATGTGTAATTTAATTATTTATTTTGTTTGGTAGTAGTTTTGCATAAATTTCGTAAATAACTAACGTATTTTCTAAGTGCTACTTTTTTTATGCGGGCCCTTCCCACCACATAAAAAAAAATTTCTGCCGTTAGTGAACAAAGTTTATTCATGAATTTTTCGAATTTTTTTTTTATGCGGGCCCTATTTACCACACAAAAGCAGATTTTACTGTATTATCAAAGAAGAGTCACGAACCTCTCTTAAGATGGTCTTGGAATTCTCTTGATGTTTATGAGAAGGCCTCTCTCCTAAGTACACTTGATGTATATGCATATAAACACACTTTATAAATATCTGTTTATTTCTTAACACTATAAGAGAGCATTTCTGTATATATCTCTAAGTTGTACCATTAACTATATCTTGAGAAATAACTGTTTCATTCACTTCAACGCATAACAATGGATGCAAACTCGTGGGTGGCATGATTTTTAGAAAATCGTGTATTTGAATCTGGGTACTACTAAAGATTTATAGTGTAGAGGAGATAAAGAAAGTTAAACCTACTGAGACTGAATGTTCATGTTGGCTTGGTGTGGTTGTTTAGAGAGTGGGATGTCGGCTCATGAATCATCATCTTCTTCATTTAAATTTGGATCGTGGGCTATTGGTCCTTTCCCAATAACCCTAGTATTGCTTCGCAGAATGAAATTAATAATTTATCAATTGACATATAACCAAATCTTAAAGAAAGTAGAAATCATTCATGATTTTACTTACTGGCTTATACTAGAAAAAAGCTTATAGTAATGCAAAGAAAAATGTATATAATCCCTTTCTATCTTTTTTATTAAAAGCTGATAGTCAAAAAGCATAATAGATTAAATTACAAGAGCCCAAATAAAAGCACAATTTTTTTGCTGATTTGTGAAATGTTGTAGGAACATTAATATTGAATTGATTTAAAAAATTAGTTTTTTCCTTTTCGAAGCAATTCAGAACAAAGAAGAATCACATGTTATACCATTTTGGGTTCTACTTGTACTGTAAGATTTCGACTGAATGGTGGCAATCCAATTTTCTTTTAATAGAGATTTAATTTTCATTAGAAATTGCGCTACCACAAAATTGCAGAAGTATTTACTTTAAAACTATGAAAAATAGACACTAATTCAGTTTGATGTTGAAGATTGGTTCAGTTATATTTCGTTTATAATTTTGGACTAATTTGTTGCAGTTATGACTTTTATAGCACGTCTTTTAAAGGATTAATTAAAATGTAAATTGTATTTTTGTTGCCCGTTTTATTAATCAATATCTACACTTTCATAGCCTACGTGATAAAAGATATTGATTGCCTTTTTCTTATCCGATTATAATTTCTGGAGATTGATTTTAAGATGAAAGTATGACAATAATTAGAATTACTTAATAAGTAAAACATTTTGGGTGAAAGTGCTTAAACTATAAAATTTATTAATTTCGCCAAATTTCGCAATTTGTTTTGTTTTTTACTATAGTTCTTAGATTTTTTTTCTTTTCATCTTGGAAACGGAGTCTAATATATTCTTTTATTCAATCTTTTATAATATATAATGGGGAGGGGGGGATTTCTTCCTCTGAAGTATTTTTAATGATGGATATTTCCTCTGAAATTGCTCTTAGCTGGTATTAAGTAACTTTTCAAACATTTCAAGGTTATTCTTCCTGAAAAAAATTGGCTGTTATTATTTAATGACAGCATTATGATTTAGCGCAACAAAAATATGCTGATTAAACTATTTGGATCATAAAACCCTTGCTTATAGCGAAATCCTAAGAGTTCAATCCAAAAAGTTCAACGACACTTTTTGATTTTTCTAAAAATGCAGCAGTTTATAATGTTAAAATTTGGTTGACCCAAAGATTGGTTGGCGATATTTTTCATTACTAATATTGAAACTTACTGTAGATCTCTTTATACAAATTCATATGATTTATTTACAAGTGCATTGCATTTGAGTTCCTGTTTGGCTGTACAATGATGACCTGTCAAAATTGTTATTTGGCAAGGATATTCAGCTGTGAGTAAAAAGAACCAAATATTGTTAAAATTGTATGGAAAATAGTACTAAAATAGTACTTGTTAAAATAGTAATAGAACCAAATAAAATGTATGGCTGCAATGTGTAATTTTGGGACTCAAAGTCCTTCTGTAGTGTACGGAAGTTTGGACAGAACAATATTGGCTGGTGAGAGTTGTCAATATCTGTCTGATATACGAGGGCAATTCGGAAACTAACCACCGTTTGAGCGTGGCGCTGAAAGTACGGTTCAGAGCGACCTCAATCGAATGCACAAGCAACCTCCCATTCAATAAGCTTCCAGTCGTTGAATGAGAGTGTCGTAGGACCAAGAATTTGCTATTTATAACATGACAAAATGTGTGCTGCCATAGAAAATCTCGCAAAATGTGAGGTGTGAGGAGTGATAAGATTTCTTTGGGCCAAACAAACTGACAGCAGCAGATATCCCTCGTGAATTGTGCACCGTATACGGGCCAAACATTGAGTGAAGGCGTAGTACGTCGGTGAATACGCTTTTTCAAGGACAGAAGAAAAATATCCATGAAGAATCACGAAGTGGAACTCTGTGTAGCGAGTGCTGATCTCATCCGATTGCCATCTAATTACGGCAATGAAGAAGTGGCTTAGGGGACAGCATTTCGCTGAAGAAGAGGAACTTAAAAACGCTGTGGACATCGGTTTAAATCGCAGGTGACCGCTTTTTATACAAAAGGAATTGGTAAAACGGTCCGACAAGTGCTTGAATAACGGGGGAGACTATGCTGAAAAATAGAGTTGTACCTTTGATATGTAAATAAATTTTCCTCCCTCTGTCTTAGTTTGTTTTTACAGCGGTTCGGAGGTTACTTTCCGAATTGCCCTCGTACAAAATGGGCTTAATTCATATGAGGTCATAATCACGTGATAAATGAAATCTCGTGTTTCCAGCCAATCGGTTCATGCACTTTACTGTTGCCATTTTTTGCTTTTTGCAGATTTTGTTTGTATGCAATAATAACGCAAATATAGGCAAATAAAACGCACTTGATTTTAAAAGAACACGTATAATATAAGCACTTTGAAAAAAAGTTGAAGAATATTGATATTTGAACATTTTTACCCAATAATCAAATTTGAAATATTATCTAAATTTTTCTTAAGAAAAACAAAAAGTACAAGTCTAATGTCCGTTTTGACTTCAATGAAGAACACGTGATTGTATTTATCATGTGACCGTCATGAATTTAGCCCATTGCCCATTAACAAAATTACTTGAGTTTTTTATATATAAAACTAAATTGTAGAATTTTAGGTAGGGCTAAAAATCTAGAAAACTGCTCCAAACCCTCTGTAATTTTCAGTTAATTGTTCTTATAAAATTTTAAAGCGGAGCTTTTGTATTTATATATATTCAGATTTAATATAAAGTATTTTTTTATCAAACACTTTATCGTGATTTGTTTCAATATACCCTAAATGCAATTATTTCTGAAGAACATAATGAAATTACATAAAACTGCTTACTTGTATTTCACAAAGCCTATGGATTTTATGTCGTATATTACTGTGAAAGGTTTTTTGAAATGTATTCCGCTTCAAAATACTCGGTGTGTTTCTGTAACCTGTTTGAAGATGTCTTAAGAATATGATTGGAAGGTATTTTTGAAAAAAACTTTGCATCACTTAAAATTTTTGACTGTAGAAAAAACTATATCCGAGTTCATTTGAGGTTTCATATAAATTTTTAATATGGGGGTGTAGTTTATAAATGGTACGAAGGGTGAAAAAAAGCCCATCATAGCAATTGCCCTGATAGCATATTGAAAGTTCAAATGCAATATAAAAATGAAGTATTTATCTAAAGATGAATTATAAAGAACAATTTTTACACACCAATCTCTTTGAATTTTGAAACTAGGTTGCTATGAAAAATTTCAAAAATGAAACATTCAATTACTTTGTGGAGACTTTGGTATTTATGTATGCCGTCCACTAATATCGTCAAATCAAACGATAGCGCCAAATACCGCGATTGACAGCCAATAGTAGAAACCCTTCAAGAGCACTTTAAAACACAGTAATAATGATAAAAGCACAAGGCGACATTTTTTAAATTGGCTATGTCTTCCGTTTGGCGATATTGGTCGATGGTATAACAGGTAAGTATAGAGACATCTAATATCCCTCATGTTCTGAAGATTTGTGAAGGAATAAAATCTACTGTTACAACTTTCGTTTAAAAAGTTTCAGATTAAAATATAAAGTATAGAAGCGATTTTGACGATATTGGTCATTTTTTTTGTGGCAACTTTTATTGAGTCATCAAACTCTTGATATAACGGATAAGCAGTAGCAAAAGTTTGCAAATTTTTTCTGCCAGAATAAAATAGTAATCGTGCCAAAATATCGTCAAATTCGAGATAAGTCATATACTTTACTTTTTTTAAAAACTGAATAAAAAATGCATACACTAAACATAGAAAATATTTTATGCATCAAAAACTAAACTTGAATAGATATTTGCTTTTAAATAACATTGATTGTTTCAGGAAGAAATAGAAGCTGTCACCGATCTTGACGTACCAGCTGAACGTATTATTTACGCCAACTGCTGTAAAGGGCCAACTCACCTACAAAGCGCAGCCAAACTTGGAATAGAATTGATGACATTCGATAACGAGTCGGAGCTGTTAAAGATCAAACAGTATTTTCCCACTGCAAAGTAATCAATGCAATATTTTCATATTAAGGGTACTTTTCCGTTAGCAGATTAACAGCTATAACATGTGTGAATGTGTCGAGAATAGCAACCTAGATGCGACTATCATTTTCTATGGAATTATGAGCGAAACAAATCAAATTGATTGTCTTAAGAAAATCTTATCTTTTCTCAAATTAATAAAAATAGTCATAAAACTTATTTCATTAATCTTGCAGTTCTCCTCGTAGTTGAAAAAAGTTTGCAACACTTCTAATAAAAATATAAATTTTAGTTGATTTTCCAACAAAAAGAATTTTCAAAGGAAACTGTATTATTCCAAAACTGGAAAAAGGACGCAAGAAATATTTTTTAAAATCTGAATTATTATAAATATAATTTCGGACAAAGGGGATTGTAACATACCACATTTCTTGCATATTTGTATTCTTATGGCATAAAATCCTTAAATTCAAAATTTAACTCCCTTGAAACAATCCGAATCGTATTCGAAGTCATAACTTATGTTCTGATATGGCAGAATATGAAGTGCGACACACGCAAAAAAAAAAGACTGGTCCAATTAATCATTGTGCTTGCAGAATCAGTTCTCCGTAAAAGTATCACCTTCAAAGTAGTTTCCTTCAGTATTCACACACTTCTGCATTCGGTCCTGACATTGCTGGTAACAGTTCTGGAACGAGGTTTTTGGAAGACCCTTCAGGAGATTTTCCGTTTTTGCTTGAATCTTTTCAACTGAGGTAAAATGGGCTCCTTTTAAGCAAGATTTAACTGTAAGAAATTTAAAAAAAAGTAGCATAGGGCCAAATCAGGTGAATAATGAGGATGCCTATTCATAGTAATGTTTTTGCTGGTCAGAAACTGCTTGACAGATAGGGCCGTGTAAGCGGGTGCTTTGTCTTGGTGCAACAGCCATTCATCACTCCCCAATTCTGGCCATGCTTCCCTAATTTAAGTCTTTTTAACACTCCAATGTAGTAGTGTTGATTAACAGTGTGACCCCTGTTGGGAGTAGGAACCCCTCATATAACGAATTGTGGCAGTTTTGGTCTGTAATCTTTGACTTTGAGTGCCCAGCTCTTTCGTCATCTTTCACACCTTCTCTTCCCCTGAAAACCACTTATGCCATTCAAATACATATGCAGGGACAAAGTTTATCTCCATAAGCCTCGGTTAATATTTGAAAACTTTTCGAGAATGATTTCTTAAGTTCCTCAAGAAACTTGAAGTTGATTCGATATTTTCCCGGAAGAATGCAGTTGCGCGTGTTCAGTCAATGAAGCAGTACTCCCAACTGGCGAGATCGATAAAGACGAAACTGGCCACATGGATAGAGGTGGTGCGTGAGATGACGTCACCAAAACAGTTGCTGCCAACTCCACTCTTTTTTCAAGCTACACACTTAATCCCGTTTTCTTTGTGTCACACCTTGTATACACTCCTCAAAAGCGGAATTGCAAAACTAAGAACAGCATGAAGCATCGTGCAAATTTCAGGATTAGTGAGATGGATTTGAAATGATAAAATTTGCATGCATCTGATCACGTGGGACTCGTGTCCGGTTTATATAAAGGCCAGCAACTTTTGCTTCTCATAAACAGCATCTTAGGTTTTGCGTAGCATTTACGACTTTCCAAAGAGCGTAGAAAATGCCTCTGAGACGTGTGCGAGCTCAGTATCTTCAGCTAACGACCAGGGTACGTAACCTTATTATTAAAACTGGTTTTGTCGGTGCGTACAATTGAAACTTGTGTTGGACACAACGTGAGTACCATCCAATGTTGTGTCACACGATTGATTCAGGAAGGTCTACGTGTATGCCGAAGAGGAAGTGGCACACATCGGAGCGTACAGGCTATTTTTCCACGGCACGTGGTATCCGAAGCCAGTTGCCTCCAGGAGCGGGTGGATTTGTGCCAACCCAAACCATACGCAACAGATTGCATGACGTGAAGTTACGTACAAGAGTAACAACAACAAGGGTACCGTTGAAGACTCAACACAGAGCTAGACGTCAGGAGTAGTGTTATTGTCTTCGTACCTGGACCATAAAAGGGCATCGGGTGTTATTCAAGAATGAATCTCGTTTCTGTCTGTGGAGGACTGATGGCCATCGAAGGGTATGTCAGCGTCCCGGAGAATGTTAAGAACCGACCCATTTCACCGAGTGTAAGCCAGTCTTACACCGAGCATTATGGTTGGAGTTGGCAAAATGTTTGATCACAGGATGCCTGGTACACATTGATGGTCGTTTGACAGTGGACAACTACGTCTCACAATTTGTGGAATCTGTTCTTCAGTCCTTGCTGCAGGGTGCATCCATCACTGTATTCCAGCAAGGCAGTGCCAGTTCACACAGTAATCTCTTAACAGCCTGACTGGATATGACATTTTTCCCTGGACGACTAACTCTCCAGATCTGAATCAAACCAATGGGGGGACGTTGAACTGTGGAATATTATTGGACGTGACAGGAACAGATGACCACTAACACAAACCGTGGAGGATCTGTGCACAACAGTGGAAGTGGCATGGTAACGGTTACTTCAGGCAACCATCAATGAACTAATTGATAGAATACCTCACCGGGTTGAGGCCTGTATAGGCCTGGCCACATTATATACTGAATAAATTGGTCTGTGATGGTTTTATTTGTTTTTTTTTATAATCATTTAGAAATCCATCTCACTACTATCACTCCTGAAATTAATATGAGGCTTAGTGCATTATTTCTTGGTGATGCAATTTCACTTTTGAGAAATAAATTAAACAGTCGTACAGTAGTTTTTAATACTTAATAATCAATTCATTCATCTGGAAGTGTTCGGAAATGAAAAAAGCGAATAATTTGTACCAAGTAATCTTGTATGGGATTCTCTAATAGGTATTTCCTATTATCTGTGTCGGTAACAATGGCCGCAGTAGCTTAGTGGTCATGGTCGCGAGAGCGAGGCTGGTGAGTCATGAGTCTTAGAGCCACTGAAGACCCACCTTGTAGAGGGACTGATGCATGTCAAATCCTTCGTGGCTCAAAGTCCTCCTATTTGTGTGGTGTTGTAGTTTGGAGGGAGAGTGCTAGCTCAGTTATCATCCTCGTGACTGGACCGTGATACAAAATTATAAGATCTGTCTTTAACAGCTCTCGTGCAATTTTATGGTGAGAAATTAATAAACACCTGGCCATTGTACCTAAAAATTGGATTCGAATGACATTTGGAACCCTACTCTATTTAGATAATTTCCTATCATATTAGATATCTTAATGACACGACAGATCTTGCATATCATTTAATAAATCACGCTTTTTTAAGTCTACAACTGTTCTAACGAGAAGTACCCTGAAAAAAACCCAGCATGTGCATCGAAGCAATGTCTTAACTCAATTTTTTTTATTCTTAGACTTCTCCTTCGACTTATGGTAGAAAAAAGTAGTGCCAAGATTCAAATGGGTACAAAGTTTGGCTGTGAATTTACGCTAATCGAACATCTTCTGGAAGCTGCCACACGACATAATCTCTCTGTTGTAGGAGTAAGGTATGGAAGAAATATAGCTTCTATCTCTTCAAATATTCTTTAGGAAACCAACTTAGATGTGGATAATGGTTGATGTGTTCAAAGAAAAGTGTCTGAAAATTTATCTTGAATGGCGTAGATTTTAGAAGTTGTGGGATTTTCATGAGCTTTGGAGCCGACAGTTCTTAGTCGTAAATTTAAATCTAAATTACTCAGACCTTCTACTGCTATGATAAGGAGATACTTTAAGAAAATTGATTTCAAAATCCTTACAATCATGATCCAAGATACTCTAATAGCTTGATCACAACATGTGACCTAAAAATATAATAACATAGAATTTCTGATTTCTTGTTCCTATACAATCAGAAACAGCACAATTGATTTCTGAGTCTTGATTTTAATTATTTCTTCCTCTCGCGTGCTATTTTTTTCATCCAGGGGGAAAAGGGAGGCAAGAGTTCTCTCAACAAAGGTTTAAGCAGGGGATCCTATTCCTTTTTTTCTAGTTTACCTCCACAGTAAGTATGCAGAATTGCACAAACACGCGATATTTATCATATTTGTGTGATTATTTTCTTAAAGTAGAAAAGGTTAAGTAATGAAAAGGAAATTGTGAAATAAGTTTAAAAATAAAGTCAGACCACCCTTTTGAACCTTTATTTTGCAAGTTACTCTATTTAGTTAACTTTTTTCTAAAACCAAGAACAAAAGAATATTAAAAAAATGAATCTTTATTTAACGAATTTCCCTCATAACAAACGTTTTTTCTCCAGGATTTAGCGACCTCGTTAAATAGAGGTCCGACTGTATTAATTTTCAGTCTTCAATTAAATTTTGATAATTACTTTTTCGGAACTTGCATATTATATCGTCTGAAATTCGCGTCAAATCCATAAACATCGTCAAATGCCGTGATATGGACAATGGAAAATAGTTTCCTGCGCGCTTATGTTCAAGAACAATTCTTATTAATGCATACTCGAAAAAAAAATTGCTTATAATTTGTATTCTTCTTCTATTCTGTTGCGTAAAATGATTAAAATTTGGAATCTTTATAAGGAAGTAAACGCATTGGAGTATTTCCTGAAATACAGACCTGTACTAAAGTACCCGAAAGGTTATGAGGTAAGCAAAATGGCGAAATAACGAACATCGCAGAATGCAGGACTTGCAAACTTATGAGGAATCGCTTCTAAGTAAAGACAAATTTGCAGAGTTTTGAAAGCAATTAGGTCATTTGACCACTTGAGAAATTTGGTTATTAGATCTTTCGTTTATTTTAAGTGTACGTGTTTTTTTTCAAAGTACAGTATTTAAGGTATCCGAACACGTTCGGAGTACTTTTTAACAAAATAGCATACTAAAACATTATAAATGCTCTTTTAGAACTCAATACCCATAAATATTACTATATATATTTAACTATCAAAATTTAAAATAAATTACCTGAATTTTACAAAAATCACAATTATAAGTGAAATTTTAGCAATATTTTTGAGAAACTTGAAAGCAGTTAGAGAAAAGAGTACTAAACATATATTAGTAAAGAGATTGCGAAAACAAACTAGATGCATATTTTTCTAGAAAATGTACTAAAATTTAAATTTTTTATTGAAATTTGGAAATTTTAGAGCTGATTGAGTAAACATTATAAGAAGTATTACATTTTTTATAAGACCATTATTTAAATAACAAGCCATAACGCAAAAAGTATTCATACAATAGGAAATATTTTAGTACATTCTCTAGAAAATAACATAAATATCAGGTTCAAAAAGTTTTATAGAAATGCATTCGTAATATTTTGAGTTATCAGACTCGCTTGATAGATTTTGAGCCATTTAAATGCCCACTTCTAGTAGATCAAAAACCCACTTCCGGTTTTTTTAACTTTATAAAATGGATTGTAAATTGGTCACTAGGTAGTGTAGAAACAAAATAAAGTATATTTCGTAAAGTCAAAAGATAGCTCAATTCAATAAAATAAAAAACAAAAATATCTGTCTTGACTGAATTTGGTCATTTTCAACGTGTTCGGATACCTTAATTGTTCTAAATCTTGAACGATTTACTTGTCGACAGGTGAAGACAAAAATAGAATGCATGAGAATTTGCTTTCGTGTGTGTGTGAAAACGATGATAGCGTTTGGCGACGTTTTTTTATTTGGCGATTTCTTTCAGATGGAAGTGTCTAAAATATCTTTTTCGCTCATAATAACTTTTCAGATTATATTCTTTGGGAAAAGGGTTTGGAAACATGACGAATTAAACAAAGCGTCTTACTGTTCATCTCAAGAAAAGGTCCTCCCATCATATAATTTTTCATTGATTCATACTTCACCGATATACAGGGGGATTCGCTACCAGACCGAAAAACATGCATAGCGTGTAGGGGATACAGAGACGACTCGGAATCACATAAAAAATGCAGGGGAGCATATGCTGTAGTTTCGAGCTATGGTGCAAAGAAGCACAGAGAAAGAACAGAAACAACACATTAATGGGACAGAAAATATTTTATTGAAAAAGTTGTAATACAACAGGTGTTTGAAATAAAGACTAGAAATGGTCTGGTTAGTCTGACAGCGGCCCTGCATTGAATTCACGTTCTAGAAGATTCCTGGAGTGTCACGCATCCTCCCGGCAGCTACAGATATTCGAGCGATGAAGACTTCAACTGAAGGAACGGGCGTCTCGTAAACCAAACATGTCATGTGATCACCACAATCTATCCACCGCTATCCAAATGTGACGTTCAAGTATCGGCAGACTTAAATTCCGTAATTGGATGGAGTCCTGTCATGCTGGTACCACATGGAGCGGCGCAATCGAGGAATGGCCAGATGACTTCTGGTCATAATTTCGAACATCTGTCGTAGTACAACCTTTTAATAAAGTTTTTTCTGTCCCATTAATGTGTTGCTGTTTATTCTATCTGCTTCTTTGTACCATAGCTCGCATCTACGGCATTTGTGACTTTCCATTCCTATGCGATTCTGAGTCGTCTCTGTACCCCCTACACTCCTTGTAAGTTTGTCGGTCTGGTAGCGAATAGCCCTATATTTCCTTTTTATGTACAGTTTTTCTCTGAGATATGTAGGTAATTCTAAAAGGAAATTTTCAAACCATTTATTTGGTAAATTTTAAGATAAGAGTAAGAGAAATAGATTAATATGCTCTTATTGCAAAACAGCAAGAATATGAAAAGTAACGTTCTAACATTAAATAAATTTTTTTTTCTTTTCTTGAAACAATTGCTACAATGGAGGTTAAAAAGCGATTTCATTAACCATTTTGTTTTCTTCATTCAGTTTACATAAACATGATTTCAATTCAGTTCCCTTTTTCTATAAATAAAGCTAACAATCTTAGTTTGTAGATATTTGTCTTTCCGGCCGTAGAACCGAGTGACCATAATTATGAACTCTTGGTCGATGTTTCTTCTGTCGAATTGTGGGCTCGATTCCCGTTGTCACTAAAAATACACCATGAAGAGGGGCTGATACTTATTAAATTCTTTCTTGATATGTTGCCTGCGATTCGTCTTCATATAAAAGAATTCAAAGTGATTTGTTTGCAAATAGGGCCCACAGTGCTTGCACACAAACATTGTTTATTTGGAAAGTGTGCTTTGGTTTGAAATGTGTACCGAATTCCTAAATCGGTTTCACATCTTTTAACTTACCATCCTATATTTTTAAAAAAATATAAAATGAAGTATTTCAATCAATCTATTTTAACCTTAACTGGTTTAATTTAACAGATTTACCATTAAAATACTCTTAACTTTGAAAAACGTATTGAATTTTTTAAAACTACATTTAACTTTAAAACATTTAATTTTATTTTCCTACTTGCCACTATTTATTGATCTTATTGGTACGAATTTTGTAAATGCAATGCTTAGCGTCAAATTTGGAGATAAAGTTGGCGACTTAGGAGACAAGAAGTTTTCCTGAACTTTCTAGACATTGATGCCACTTCGTGTTAAGGAGGTACAAAAGCAGACTCTCAAACCGAAATAGTTAGTTATTTTCAGAATACAAAAAATTCTTCTTTTCATATACTTTAAAAATTTAACTTCTAAAGATCTCCTACTAAACTCACTCCGCCTGTTTTT
>BMAO01004391.1:0-32798 GCA_019973975.1 Trichonephila clavata
TTGGTGTGGAACCGAGCCAAAACGTTCTGTCACATGTATGGTGCTCAAAGCTACGGCTAGCGACATGTGTTCAATTTAGCTATCTGCAGTGAGAATTTCGTGAGCCTCGATCTGATTTCGTCAGACAGGTGAGCATCAACAACAGCAACAATATTTTCCCTTGTATTTTTTACCTCAGATCTGTGTTATTAAAGTTGCACTCTGAAACAACAAAAAGGCAAAATGGCAATGGACTTCACAGCTTAGAACCTCGATTAAGAGGCAAGCACGGCTTCAAAGGAACTTACAGACCACTCCAACGTAAATATTTTGAGCATCGATTTTTTTTATCATGCATAACTCCATTTACGCATCGATACTTTTAGAGGCATTAAGACTTGTCACAAGCAAACGCCTACCATGAGAGCGCGACGAGGACTCATCAGGTATCGATGACCTCGCCCATTAATTTATTTACTTTACAATTTTTTCCCCAAATTCTTAAGTATTTGTTGCATTTTTGCCAAATAAAGGAGTCGTTCTAATAAAACCAACCGACATTTATTAGAAATTAAATAAAAATCAGAAATGTCTTAAAATTAATAAAATTGTTCACAGACATCGTGTCCAGATGTAACTAGAGAGGCTATTGGCAAAAACTTCTCGATAATAAACTTCGATCACGTGAACAAGGACGACACCTTAAGTTGCACACTACTCCCCTAATTCCATAGCATGCCAACTTGAGATGATTCATGTATCAGCTATTCTACGCTACAAGTTTTTAAAGTAAACGAGAGCTCAACAGGAATAGCACTAGTAACGAGTTTGCAATCCATGATGAAGTTGCACTGTAGAAAATACTTTTTCTTAAGGAAACAACCAAGGTTCTGTGAGCATGAGATATCACAATTTAAGAAATTTAATTTTGACAGTGAGTGAATGAGCCTTTAGTATCACGCCGCACTGTAAAGTAACACGAGAGCTATTGGCGACGGATCTCGCAATTTTGAAACATGATCAAGAGACGGGAATGACAGCTGAGCTGCCACTCTACCTCTATCAAATTCCCCACTACACCAATAGAAGAATATTTAAGCCTTGGCATATTTAACGTGCATCATAACCTCTACATGACAGGTCTTTAGCGGAACGAGACTCGAACTGATGAAACTCCAGCCACAAGCCTTGACCTTTGGCTGTCGTGGCCACTACATTGATACGGTATGAATAAAAAATGAACTAAGAGTTTCTGGGCATGAGATGTCAGAATTTAGGAAATTTAATTTTGATAGAGATTACCATAACTATAAAATATTGGGGTGATGAAAAAAAAAACTCTAGAACAGTGGCTTTTTATCACCGCTGAGCGATCAACGTTTGATCATTTTCCCTGTTCTACATTGAGGTTGGGGAAGTAGATTGTTTTGAATTAATTTTAATTTAATTGTATTTAAGCACGCCTTCAATATAAATACATTTACAGAAAAAAGTAAAATAGAGCAAATCTGAGAAAAATACACCACATTATAAATAAAATGGACATAATTTAATGTTTATTTTGGCGTCCCGGTAATATTTGTTCCAAGGAGTTGCACCAGTCTTCGGTCCGGCATTTGATGACCGCTGCTCTAGAGGACATTCTTACACCGTGATTCAATTAATTCAAGCTGAAAATTTCAAAAATATTCTGATTTCGAAGAAAAACAATTGTCATGTAAAAATAAGGAAACACGTTTTTGCCATACATGTCTTGTTGTCTAAGCTTGTAAAAACTGAAGCGATTGTTTTAAAGTTTGCGTTGAACTTATATGAATTATATTTGTCTAGACTGGACACATATCGTTTTTTTTTTAATTTAAGTCTCTCCCGAAATTCATAACAATATTTGGGGAAAATGAAAAATTGTGTAAAATGGTTGATTGCTCAATATTATTTTACGAAATTAAAAGAAATTTAAAATAGAATTAGAAATGAATATTAATTTGTGAAATATTGAATACTATGTATTATATATTGAAACGATATACATGTGAATCTGTAATTGCTCTAATTGTCCAATCCAATGAATTTTTTATCCTTCGATTCAAAGTCATTTCCAGTTTTTTGTGCAATAAATATTGGAGAAAAAAAGGGTGCGATATTTGACTAAATATGGTATTTTGTCCATTACTGAGACACTGAATTTTCTTGCAGATACCCAAAATCGCCATCAACAGCAATAACTACTCAATTTTTGGCAAACCTTCGAAAAATTCGTGGTTTCTAAAAACACGCTCAGACTTTTTGGGTTGAAAGAAAACAAGAGCAATTTTAATTTTTCTTGCCGAATACTTAAGGGGAGTCAGTAGGGTAAAACACCTTCGGGAAGTCGATTTTGAGTTTTTGATATTTCTAAAATCCCCAAATCAGGACCTTTCCAATGATGTACCGTACTTGCCATTTTACTAATTAAAACTATGTTAAAATGATTTTCAAAAAATAATCAGCTGATTAGCCACGCCCCCTTTGACAGATAGAAATGTAAACATTGACCTCTTAAATCTGGGAAGCTTTTCCAAAGCCACTCTCTGTTTTATTTATTCATACGCAATTAACTGTAGATTAACTGCTAGCGTTAGAGTCAGGGTTGTTTACCTATTTTGGACCGCATGTACGTTTTTATCGTGTGTGTTTGGGTTTTTAAATTAAATATATAAAATTTTCTAAAATTCTGAAATTTTGAAATCTCAGTTTTTGTTTCTTTATTGGCTAAACATAAAGGTATACTGTGGATGAAGAAGGTGCTTTACGGGATTTTAAGAAGGTAACATAGTAATAGTTCAATAATCATAGTAACAGTACTTCAAATACTAAAAAGAGTAATGTATATCCTCAAGGTTGACATACACATGACTCAAAGGAGACATGTGCAAAATAAAGTTGGATTAGAGTTTTTCTTCTTATTAAAGTAAGTATTAAAAATACCATCATTAATTAAAATATTCTTGCATTTGCTTTCAAGAATTAAGTTCATTGTAAAATGTGTAAAAGAGGTTTAGACATGCAAGTTTTAAAAGGTAAGTTTGGGCTGGAAATTTGTCCTGAAATGTTGTGCTTGTCCATATGATGTAGAATTCTCTTTTTTAAGTATTCATGAAGGAATGCAAATTGCCACAATAAATACCAGGTTTGTATATGCTGCGTGTTCCATTGGGAGATGTGCAGAAGCTGGGAGAATGTTTTGCAGCATAATGAATCTTTGGCAACCACCTACAAGGTTTTCTCCTTACGGTAAGCGAATCTCAAATGATGTAAAACTTGTTTACGAGGAGTCCATTCAAAATGCTGCGAGGGAAGCTATTTGTGAAAATGAAGGTAATAATAATATTGTGGACATGGCAGAAATGCGGTTTCACATCATCAAATGGTGCAGTTACTGTGACCAGCATTCATACAGGTAAGGTGATAAATGTCAATATTCTTTCGAAATATTGTATATGAAAAAAAATGGGCACATTAAAACATTGTTTTTTGACCTGTTGGTGAAAATTTATGAAAAGGATATAAACAGGCTGAAGAATCGGGTAAATCTTACAAACATAAAAAGTCTTCCGGTTGCTGTTGTAGTAGCAATGAGTTCTATATTTAGATATCTTTCCCAGCTTGATTTGTTGAGATAATTTTTGCATCGAAAAACACAAAACCCGAATGAAAGTTTTCATAATGTCATTTTATCACGGGTTCCCAAAACAACATTTGTGCACATTGAAACACTTTCACTTGGTGTTTATAATGCTGTTTGTTCCTTTAATGATGGTAATGTATCCAAATTAACAAAACTTCTGTAAATGGCAGTAGGACCTGGAGAATATTCGGTAAGTGACATGAAAACTCTCGATAGAGAAAAATTAATGAAAGCAAGCATGCTTTTTCTGGATGATCAAAGAAAATTAGAAAAAGATAAAAGAAAAAAAGATGATAATATTAAGAAAAATAAGGTAAAAACCGGCTTCAGTGCAAGATCTTTTTGATGAGGTAAAATTTTATATAAAAGCTACTGTTTTCTGAAAATTTTCTTTTCTAAACTGTGTTTTATCATTTCTATAAATTTACTGTATGCATGAACTGGAAATTTTTATTTTATATTTCATATATATTCTTGTGTATACTGAAGTGAAATTTTTGAAATATTCCTCAGACATTTAGCTAAAAAGCATATGTCGTAACACAGAAAAGGAAAATTTTTATTAAGTTCCTTATTGTACTCTGCAAAAATTATTTTTTTAATCAGGCTGATCAATTTTTTAAAAAAGATTTCACTTCTGTATAAAAATAAATGTTTATTTAATGCACACACAAATATATTCTCAAATGTGTTGCATGAAGCTTCTTACATACAAAAAAATCATAAATTTCATGTTTAAAAACACAAAAATAGTTTACTTGTTGTTTTGGATACTATCTATGTAATATTTATATAATCTTTTAAATTCTTATATTTAAAGAAATTGTGTTTATATACATGTGAATATACAAAACACTAAAGAAATTTTTCGAAGTGCCATATAATCATGTATTACTGTCTTATATAGATTATATTTTTTAATTTGTGTCTTCTTTCTCAAAAATTAATTGTATGCATGAACTGGAAATATTTATTTTATATTGCATATATATTATATATACTGAAGTGAAATTTTGAGATATTCCTCAGACATTTAGCTGAAAAGCAGATGTCGTAACATAGAAAAGGAAAATTTTTATAAAATTCATTATTCTACTCTACAAAATTACATTTTTAAACATACTGATCAATTTTTTTTAAAAAAAATTCACTTCTGTATAAAGATAAATGTTTATTTAATGTACACACAAATTTTTAAGCTTTGTTTTCAATAGTTTCTTACTTAGTAAAAGGGACATAAATATATCCCAAAATGCAATGCCCTTTTTCGTTGCACAAAACTTGTTACATACAAAAAATACACAAATTTCATGTTTAAAAACATAAAATCAGTTTTCTTGTTGTTGTTTTGGATACCATTTATGTAATATTTTAAGAATCCTTTTAATTCTGACACTTTAAGAAATTGTGTTTACATTTGAATTTATAAAACACTAATGAAATTTTTCGAAATGTCGTATAATAATGTATTACCAAAGCCATATTTTCATGTATTGACACATTTTTACATGGTATTTATGATACTTATAGTCATCTTGGATGACAGTAATGTATCAGAACTAAAAATTCTTCAAAAATTGATGCATAATTTGAGAAAAATGATTCAAATGCTATAAAATATCTCGATAGATTAAAAGTGAAAAATGCTATACATGTATTTTCTGAGAAATCAAAGTAAAAGAAATAAGTAAAAAGTCTTAAAAGTTATTGAGAATAAGCTAATATTTAAAAAAAATAGTGCAAATACAGATTGTAATTCATAATTTTTTTGATGAAGTGACATTTTATAATAAAAATGCAATTATCTCAAAACGGTGTTTTTAAAAATGCGTGTACCATGTTCTCAGAACCCTATTCAACGGAAGCACTTGCAATCTTCACTGAATATTACTGATATATTAATATATATACTGAAGTGAACTTTTATTAATATACCCATAATATTTTTGTAAAAGTCAGTTATCGTGAAAAAAAATGACATTTTTCAAAAAATTCATAGTGATACATTACGATGAAAGTTTTTGAAAAAACTAAACAATATATTTGAAAAAGTTCACCTCAGTTTAAATAAAAAAGTCTAATTAATATACAGAAAAAAATTTAAGTCTGTACATTTAATATTTTATGAGAAAAAGGCACATAAAAATGCTCAATTTAACATTAGCGGGATGGGGGTACCGACTTACCTTAAAACTCTTCAGCAACGTCAGTGCTTTTTCCCGCTCGATGACAAAAAGTTGTTACCACAGTTTGTTGATTGTCTTTATTTTGTTGGTTCAAGTTCAGTGGAACATGAAAAGTGAAGAAAGGAAATCTCGTCTTATTTTTCCGGAAGAAATACATTACATTTTTCTCATACCTTGTATCTCTTCAATGATATATTTTTTCAAAAGAATTCTATACAGTTCTGTAAAATCTTAAGCGCTTGGGGGTTAAGGCTATTTTCACCATGTGCAAGAAGGCGTGAACTTAATGCAATTCAAGCAGAAAAATTTCTCAGTTTTTATAAAAATTTGTGATATTGTAACTCATGCATTTGTTTATGATATGCTGTTTATAAAATTTCTAAATATTTTTCATGAACAACTAGTTTTCTTAACATTAAAATGGATATGTCATTTAGCATTACGGCATAGGAAAGAAAATGCGAAACACATTTTATAAAAGAAAAACTGTGTCAAGGGTAAAAAAGAGTAATATGATAAAAAAGTGATTATGTGCACGATAGCGAAGCCAGAGTATAATATTAATGTTTGAGACTTTTACACCTGAAAAAATATTCCGAATTGGGGTCCTATTCTTTAAATAACCCGAATACAGGCTTAACGTTATAGCTTACACACGTTGTGACATTTAGAATAAATAAGGGTAGCTTGTGATATGTATTAATTTAAATATTTAGTTCATTTACGTCACAGCTATTAATTATGGTATACATATTTAATTTATGAAAAATATTGTTTTAATCAAGTTCAAATTCAATTTTTGGGGAGGGATGAGATGGGCTATGTTCTCAGCGATGTTTTCAAACCAAGGTCTTCGGGATGGTAGCGGTTGGTCTCTTTATCCTCGGGCTACATCCGATTCGTGTGAGGAGTACAGGGGTTCATCGCGGTGTCAAAGTTTGCCGGGGCTATGCCGAAAGTCTAGATTGCGCAATATTTTAAGGGTGCAAGTGTTTATCGAACGTGGTTTTTCTATAAACAGAAAAGAAGACGACTTTCAGCTGTGGGGGGGGGGGAAACGTCACAGCACTCTTCCCCTTTTCAGACTTTTCACCAAGAAAAGTTCAAATCCGGTGGAGATGACACATGTTATTCTCCTTTGGAATTTAATGACACATTTAAAACATATTACTTCTATCAAGCACCATAATATTTCTGAGTTGCATTTAAAAACTATGCAAAATGCTTTTAAATAAATTTGGAATTGCTTATCATTAGTGAGTGAGTATCCTTGGTAGGGAAAGCTAATTCAAATTATGAACAAATAATCAATATCAATGTAAAAAAGTATACTATATTATTAAAATAAAAACTCATATCACAATGCATATTAAAAATTATATAACAAAATGTTAAATTAATATGTTAAGTGCTCAACCTTACACATAAAATATCCTTTGCAATTTACTCTTTAATATGGGAGTTTTAATACACATGACTATATTAATACACAAAGGAGACATAATTAAACAACTTACTATTATTACTTCTGATAGATTAATCCTTTTAACATACATTATAATTTTATATTATATAAAGAATTAGCAATTAAACATTAGCAATTCCTAATCATCTACCCCCCGATCTGCTGAGACTTTTGCATTTTTGGGACATTAACCCGACTGATGTACAATTTTAGAATTATACAGTTGCAACGCAAAAAGTCCACCGAATTAATCTAGGATTAGAGAAATACGGTTTTTATTCAAAGACACTAATGGGTTGTAATCGGTCACATAACTAAAAATGAATTTCCTTCAGAATAGTATAATGTAACATTTTAATTGCGGACACAATACTAATACGTTCCTTCTAAATGGTGCAATAACGTTCCTCTGAATCTGACAATTATTTACTCAAAGAAAGAATAAGATGCTCCTCGCCTAGCTCATTTAATTCAGTCATACAACCCCTATAACCACATTAGAGGCATCTGTTTGAACAATAAATTCCCCTTGACAATTTGGCGTGTACAAGACGTATCAGTTAGTTTTCTTTTTAGATATCTGAATGCATTTTCACAGACTGCTGTCCAAATAATTTCTCTCTCTGCTCTCTTTGCTCTTTCCTTTAACGCGTCCGTCAGAGGAGCAGCGATTTCCGAGAGCTTATTTATATATCTACTGTAGGTATCCTGCGAAGCCAAAGAACGCCCATATATGGGTTTTTGTACGAGTGGTAGGGAACTCAAGTACAGACTGAACTTTGACCTTGGAAGGGATTCAAAAACCTTGACCCAAAATGTTAACTAAAAATTTGACACTTTGTAGTGGAAACTTAAATTTCAAGAGTTTTATAGTTAACTCAGATATCATGATTTTTTGCAAAATCATTTCCAAATGTTTAAAGAGCGCCTCTCACGTATCTGAAAAGTTAGCGATATCTTCTAGAGGTGGGAAAGGGAAATTCTCTATACCATTTTTAGTAATTCAGCCATTACTCTAGAAATATAAAGAGTTATTTATCTGAAATTCATAATTAAGAGTCTGTAGGTACAAAAGCTAGTACATAATGCTACGTATTGTTGTGTAGATTTACACAACGGAATTTACCAGTATCCTTTAGAAAAATTCAGAATGGTAATACATTTCGCCACCGATACCCTTTATACGCGTTCTTCGATATTCGGAAGAGGAAAATACTATGTTCTAATAATTCTGTTTAATCGCCGATAATCGACACAAGATCTAGGATCCTTGCGAGGTACCTCCAATAAAATCATAGAGAACATGTAATCCGATTCTTACCACACACACACACACACACACACAATACTTCCTTATTTGAATATTAGAGTAATTTCGTTTTTCTTGAATTTCATTTTGTAAGTGCGATATTTGATAGGCTTCGCTCTCTAATCGGTTTATCTTTTACTAACTGGATTTTGTGTTCAACCAGATTTGTTAAACCGGGATTGTTTAAGAAAACTGAAGAGTTTTTATTTAATAATTCACGCCGTGATTAATTTATGTGTCATGAAAGCACTTGTTTAATTTGCTAGCCTGGATAAAATTCTTGAAATCATGAACGATGAAATTGTTTTTTAAGTATGGGATTTCTAAATCCTGGCCTGCGAGAGATTTTTGAGCTTCATCGTTAATTATTACGCTAACGTGTTTCGGTCTTTTAAAATATGGTTTTAGCATATTTATATGAAATATTTGAGATGTTTCATTGTCTGCCGAGGACTTTTACTAAATAAACTGCCACTTATTAATTGTCTAAACTTTTACTAATTAACTGTCAGAGCTTGAAAGAAAATGCATCATTCGATTAAAAGAGGAAGGTTGGGCAAATCGGAGAATAGCTCACCATATGGGTCGAAGAAATCCATTACAAGATATGCCCATTAGCAAATACTGAGAAGAATGGGTGGACAGAAAAGATTTCAGCTTCATGATGGTATTGGTTGACCTAGAGTCATAGCAGATGGGGAAGACTGATTGTCAGAGTAGCAGTCACAGTGCCTGATTCATCGGTATCAACCATCAACCCTGCGACCTTCACACGAGTATCCACTATGATCATTCACAAATTACTAGTGAAGATTAGAGCGAAATTTACGCTTGCACCGACCGCCTGCACGCTGTCAAGCCTGATTAAAGATTGGAATAATAATGACAGGGGACGTGTATTTAGTGATGAATCTCTCTTACAACTGTGTCCTGACGATCATCGAAGACGTGTCTGGAGGCGCCCTGGAAAGCGTACTGAACCTGCTTTCACTATTGCACTCTACACAGGCCCTCAATCATGAGTTATGGTCTGGAGTGCCATTTCCTATGACTGTCGTACATTTTTGTTCGACATTAGAGGCCATAGTGGTAAGTCGGCGACATTCTGAGAACTGTTTTGCTACCTTTTTTTACAATACTCTGGCCCACATACTACACGTGTTGCTGTGAACTGTCTTGTAGTTTGTCAAAGAATTCCTAGGCCAGCTAGATCACCGGATCTCACTCCGATCCAGCATGTTTGAGCTTTAATGGGAAGGTGACTACATCGACCAGGGAATATTGATGACCTGCTCCGACAATTGGAGCAAATTTGGCAAGAAATACCGCAGGAGACCATCAGATTACTTTAACACTCAATGCCACGACGTGTGGCAGGTTGGATCAAGGCTAGTGGAGGGGCAGCACCTTATTGAGCTCGTTAATTGGTAGCTATGTAAATCTGAAATAAACCATTCAATTTTTCTGAAATTTTAATCCTTTTATATTCTACATACATATTCTTCCTACCCATAATTTTTTGTCATCAAACTACTTGTTCTTAGTTCATCCTTTTTGTTTTGTTTTGTTGCAGAACAGTGTTGGCGAACCAATAGCATTAGAGTCATTGATGGCCTAAGACACAATATTTTGGGCACTTCACCAATCAAAACTATTTGCATTTTAATTCCAAATATCTAAGTTCACTGTGAAGTATTAAGATCAAACTCGAGTATTTGGACATAGCGTGCGATAGAGTGGGGAGCATACTCGTTCGTTATTGTTTTACAATTCTAATATAAGTTATGTGTCATTTAATCTGAAAAAATATGAGTCACATTAATGTTACTTGACATTAAATTATACGTATAACTAAAACATTTGCAAGAATACAGCGCAAAATGTATTTTTTTGTGGTAAATAGAGTTTCCTGTTGTTTTTGTGTGTGTGTGTGCAACTAGCTGTACAGTTTTCACAATAATCACAAGTCAAAATCATTTGACGACAAGTCTACATGTCAGTAAATATTTTTTTCAGAAAAAATGACCATTGATGAATACAGGTTAGTCACCCCTGTTATAGAGAATTATTCATTTCGGAAATTTTATTTAAAATCATCCCAAGACGTATCCACTCTTCTGCCAATTTATTACTCTAGATGTAGCTAAAAACAAGTACTAAATCTCCCTCCTTAACACTCTCCATCCTCTCCTCTCCGGTTTATACGTTTTTTTTCGTACGACTAGAGGTGCTTCGAAAGCGCACAATACGTCTTTTCCAGACTTCAAGAGAGTGTTTCAAAAGCGGGTAGGCCTTATTTCTCTGAAAACCTTTCCAACCCTGCAAAGGTTTAACATCATGAAAGATAATCAGGGAGGGTGGCGACGACACAATGGACACTGAAAGGAAGTTTTATGCCTCTCGGGGACCCCGTGTTTTGACCCTGAAGCAATCCTAAAAAAGTTGGGAAGAATTCCTTTCGACCCCCCTTAGTGAACAAACTAGAAGTTAGTGTTTTTAAATTAGCTTGATTTGAGATATTATTGCGTGTGAATTCAATAAATTCTTTTTGTTGTTAACGTAATTTAAACATTTTTTTTTTCAAGTTTTGAAAATTTCCAACGCATAAATAAAATATTATGTAATTCAGGTTTGATTTTATATTAATTTGAAGTTTTAACTAATCGGGACGGTAATCTGCTACTTTATATAGTTGGACAAATTATTTTTTCGTATATTTTCTTTGCTTGATTCACTCGTATTTTTTTCTTCACCTTAAAATGATCAAACGGAAAATTAAGTTTTTATAATATATATATATATATATATATATATATGTAGGAAAGAAGTGCAAGTTTTCTTTTACTTCTTTTGATTTTTATTGTAAGAGATGGCACCACTAATCGAAACCACGTGAGTTTTAACTGCGTGATACGATGAAATCATGTATTTATAAAGGTGGCAGAAAGAAGAAACTGGGAGTTGCACCAAAGCTTGAACGAAGGCAGGTCAGAGGATATCGCTCTCTCCGTTGTTTTGAGAAAGAGTACGTGTTTTCGGAATTAGTATGGTGTAATCTCGAATAATTTAAAACCCCTTGTAAATAGTTAATGTTTTAGTTGCGTTATTAATAAATTAAGTTATTTTAACTCTGCGTGCTTATTTTAACATTAAAATCGAACCTTCCCCTAGACGCCGTCCCACAAATTGGGGGTTCGACCGAGAATTTTTAAAACTATTCAAAGTTTTGTCTAAGAGCATTTTTTAAAAGTTTTACCACCTCATCGATTTTTGATTTCCTGAGTGGTACATAGACCTTGCCTTGCATCGAATAGAAACCCGGCGAAGCCTTCAGCTGGATAAGAAATTTTACGAGGAATACGGAAATACTTCAGCGAGAACAGTCAACAAGAAAAATGAGTCCATTGACTTGGTTAGAAACACGGAATCTTGGCGAATTTCCACGTCAGCTACAGTCAAACAAAACTGGAAGCCCAGCGACTCAATGAGATACTAAATGGGATTACCTTGATCATTGAGGTCAACACTGACGAGAGAACCTTTGGAACTGCATCGAATTGCGAGTTATCAACACGAAACAAGATTTCCTGTGTCATTGAGGTCAAGGTAAAGTGTCTTCAGAATTACATTGAATTGTGCTAGTATCCTTTTTTTGGTATTGTGTGAGTAATAGGCGAAAATTATATAAGTGAATAATTTTGTGTGTATATTTCCTGTGCTGTGAATCTGAAATTGAATTTTGAAGTACTAGGTACTATTATTGGTTTAATTGCAGACATAAATATTTGATGTTCCTTCAATTTTGGATTAATAACTGAGTACTTTCCGTGTTTTTTCTTAATCTATTTTTGATAAATGAGAGGAACGCGTTGTTTTTTTAATAAAAAATAAAATTGATATTAACTGTAATACTGTTGTGTTTTGTAAAAGGATTTAAGTTCCGGGAATTCTTTAAAAAGTCCATTTTTGTCTATAATTGTTTATAATTGATAATTGCATCTTATTTAAATTATCTTTTGTTTCATTTTAAGTGAGTAAACTTTTTGCGTGTCATTTTAATGGTTTTGTCTCATTTAACTTGGGTAAAAATTTAAGTTGTCCTCTGGGTCACCATTCTGAGTATAAAAATGGCATTCTTACTCGCGAAAAGGAAAGAGGATTTGGTGTCACTCGCCGAAGATTTGGATCTTACTATCACAAAATTGAAGTTAAAGGAGCTGATCGTAAAAAGCCCAGATTACGTTGAAGACGATGTTAAAAAGATGCTTGATAGCATAGTGGAGGAACGTATAGAAAGGTCTGAGACAGAAAAGGCTGAGAAAGAAAGGGCTGAGACAGAAAGGGCTGAGAGAGAGCATATGCGAAAGGATGAGAGAGAAAGACGAGAGTACGCATTAGAGAAGTTGCGAATACAAGCGCAACAGACTGCCGGTATGCCGAATAACACCGAAAACGTTCAAGCATCGAATAAACTGTTTCACGAAACTTTTCATAAGTTTAATATGAAGGAAGATATTGGTTTGAATCTTACCTTATTTGAGCGTCATGCAGAACTAACTTCCTTACCGAAAAAAGATTGGGTTCAAAACCTTATAGGTTTAATACCCGTTGAAATTGCCCATTTGATCGCAAGAGAACCAACTGGTAAGTGTAACGATTACGATCATATAAAGAAGCTGCTCTTACAAAGATTTAAATTATCTCTCCGGAAAAATTTCGTCAGTTATTTTTGTTTCACCAAAAGTCCGATAAACGAACATGGCAAGATTTTCAACACGAATTACAGACGTATTTTGATGGATGGACTTTGGGCTTAAAAGTTAACACCTACGACCAATTACGAGAATTAATCATAGCCGATCAAATGAAGAAGAGGGTGCCGTATGATTTCCAGGAACACTTTTTGGACGAATGGTCTACTATTAACTCATCTATTGAGCTAGCGAAAAAATTTGAAGATTATGAGGACGTCCGAAGAACTATAGGGCCAAAGCAGTTAAACTCATTTGCTAAGAGATCGAACAATAACGATAATTGTTCTCGAAGGCAAGAACGTTTTCACCTTGGAAATAATTGGAATGATAGAAAATGCTTTCAATCGACGAGAACTTACGATAAAAGAGTTAAACAGATAACATGTAGCTACTGCAGGGGACCAGGTCACTATGCCGTAGATTGTACAAAGCGCAAACAAGGGTACGAAAATCAATAAATCTTCAAGCTCTCCGGTCCAGATCTGTTCTCGAATTCAGCAAGACAGAATTAAGACCAGGAAAATAACCATCGGAAACAAGAGTTTTGAGGCTCTAATCGACACTGGAAGCTCAGTTTCGCTCATTCGTGAAGATGTAAGCAAAGGAATCATCGAGCAATCGAAGCTCTCGAAGGACATTGTCGTGTTATCTGGATTGGGAAAGTACGAAGTCAAAACAAAAGAATCGTTCCAAAGAGAAATCGAATTGGATGCAGAGAAATATTCCGTAATATGGCATGTCGTGCCTGCGATGCATTTGGAGTTCCAGGCAGTGATAGGATCGGACATTTTGGAACAAGCTTTTGTTGGCTTTGATAAAAAAGGTGTTTATTTCTGTAAACACGAAGAGAAGGTGTGGTTTGTGAATACACAGGTTTATGAGGCAAGAACTGAAGACGAAATCGAAGTTAAACATGTTATCAATCCTCAAATAAGAAAGGAACTCTCTGAACTAATCAACAACTATACACCTAAGAAGACCGAAACGACAAATGTATCCATGAGAATTATCCTGAAGGATGATATACCAGTTTACCAAACAACACGCCGTTTGCCATTTCTGGAGAATCAGACCGTCAACAAGCAGATCGACGAATGGTTGGATAAGGGAATCGTGAGACCAAGCTCTTCTGAATATGCAAGTCCAATCGTGTTAGTCAAGAAGAAAGACGGTACCGACAGACTATGCATTGACTATAGGAAACTGAACCGAAAACTAGTCAAGGATCGCTTCCCCTTGCCACTGATAGAGGACGTATTGGATAGGCTGCAAGACGCCAAAGTGTATTCCACGTTAGACTTGAAAAATGGGTTTTTTTCATGTCGACGTAAACGAGGATTGCAAGCATTTCACCTACTTTGTTGTACCAGACGGGCAGTTCGAATTTAATAAGGTACCTTTTGGTCTCAGTACAAGCCCAAGCGTATTCCAAAGATATGTGTACAGCATTTTTAGGGAACTCGTGCGAAAAGGTATCGTAATAATTTATTTGGACGTTTTGATCGTTCCAGCTAAAGATGAGAAAGAAGGTTTGGAAAAACTAAAGAAGGTGTTTGAGGTCGCATCCAGATATGGGTTGGAGATCAAGTTTGAAAAATGTCAGTTTTTAAAACGAAAGGTGGAATTTTGGGGTCACGTTGTCGAATATGGAACGGTGCGCCCTTCAGTTGCAAAAACGATAGCTGTCAAGAGGTTTTCTGTACCAACGACTGTCAAACAAGTCCAAAGCTTTTTATGACTCACTTGCTATTTTCGAAAATTTATTCCGTCATACTCTAAAATAGCGAAACCTTTGAGTGATTTAATTAGAAACGACAATCGATTTGTCTTTGAACGACTTCAAATAGAAGCATTTGAAAAGCTCAAGCAATTATTGACTGAAAGTCCAGTATTAAGTATTTTCCAGCAGGGAAAAACAACCGAATTGCACACGGATGCAAGTCAACAAGGCTACGGAGCCGTCTTACTCCAAGAGGCAGAAGATGGAAAATTGCATCCAGTTCAATACATGTCTAAGAAAACTACTCCGGCAGAGGAGAAGTATAGCAGCTATAAACTTGAAGTTCTTGCTGTTGTCAACGCTTTAAAGAAATTTCGTACCTACCTTATGGGAAATCATTTCAAAGTCATAACGGATTGCTCAGCGTTTCAAAGGACTATGGACAAAAAGGATTTGGTTACTCGTATAGCGCGATGGTCATTATTGCTGGAAGAGTTTGATTATGAAATTGTGCATCGTTCCGGCCAGAGAATGCAACATGTGGATGCCCTTAGTAGATATCCAGTCGCAATAATTACTAACGATACTCTAACCGCAAGATTAAAATGGGCACAACAAGAGGATGAATGCACTCAGAGTCTAAGGTCACTGATTGAAACAAACAGCAATTCAGACTTTTTCGATAAAAACGAAATACTTTACAAATATGTTGAAGGTCGTGAATTGATAGTTGTACCAAGAGATATGCAAACTGAGATAATTAAGTTAGCACATGAGAAGGGACATTTCTCCGTTGCTAAGACAGAAGGAGTTGTGAAACAAAAAATTTTCATTCCCAATTTGAGCAAGCAGGTGCAAAATGTAATTGTTAACTGTGTGCCAAGTATTTTGACCAACAAAAAGAGTGGAAAAAAGGATGGATTCCTCAACCCCATTCTTAAAGAGGATGTGCCATTAAGTACTTATCACGTCGATTTTATCGGACCTTTGCCTTCTACTAACAAGAAATATCAGCATATTCTCACAATAGTGGATGCTTTTACAAAATTTACCTGGCTTTATCCCGTTAGATCTACTTCCGCAGAAGATGCTTTGGATAAATTAAAATTGCAACAAAAGACTTTTGGTAATCCCAAGAGAATAATAACAGACAGAGGTTCTGCTTTTACTTCTGGAGCTTTTGGAGATTATTGTACTAATGAAAACATTCAACATTTGCAAATCGCCACCGGAGTACCCAGAGGGAATGGCCAAGTCGAGAGAACACACCGAACTATTATTCCCGTTTTGACCAAGCTGTCAATTGAGGAGTCTACCAAGTGGTTCAAGTTCGTAGACCAAAGAATTTTAAATAGTACATTTAATCGTAGTACTAAGTGGTCCCCATTTGAATTATTAATTGGAGTCACCATGAGAAACAAGGAAGACCTTCGCCAGAGAGAGTTACTGATGGACGAAATGATGGAGGAATTTCAAGAACAGAGGAACCAATTACGACAAGATGCAAAGAAAAATATCCAGAAGATACAGGCAGAAAATAAAAGAACCTATGACAGGAAGCGCAGGAAGGCCCCTAACTACCAGATGGGTGACTTGGTGGTCATTCAGAGAACACAATTTGGGACAGGTTTGAAATTAAGGCCTAAGTTTTTGGGACCATATAGAATAGTTAAAGTAAAACCTAGAGATAGATATGATTTAGAGAAAGTGGGTGATCATGAGAGACCTAAGATAACAAATTCATCTGCTGATTTAATGAAATTTTACTCACCATGATGATGTATTTTAATAAAAAGCGTTTTCTATTCTTTTTAAAAGAACATAATGTGTATTAATGTGTTTTGCTTCCTTTGCTATTAATATTGCATTTTTTAGAGTTGTATCCTTATTTTCAAATTTGAATGTCTATTTTGGAATTTTTATCTCCGATTAATATTAATTTTGCAGAGGCCTATATTTTATTGTATGCTATGTGAAATCACAGAGGTCAGTGATTCCCAGGATGGCCGAACTTGTAGGAAAGGAGTGCAAGTTTTCTTTTACTTCTTTTGATTTTTATTGTAAGAGATGGCACCACTAATCGAAACCACGTGAGTTTTAGCTGCGCGATACGATGAAATCATGTATTTATAAAGGTGGCAGAAAGAAGAAACTGGGAGTTGCACCAAAGCTTGAACGAAGGCAGGTCAGAGGATATCGCTCTCTCCGTTGTTTTGAGAAAGAGTACGTGTTTTCGGAATTAGTATGGTGTTATCTCGAATAATTAAAAACCCCTTGTAAATAGTTAATGTTTTAGTTGCGTTATTAATAAATTAAGTTATTTTAACTCTGCGTGCTTATTTTAACATTAAAATCGAACCTTCCCCTAGAAGCCGTCCCACATATATCGTATACATATATATATATATGTATTATTGCTTCATTTTTTTTTTTCTCCTAACCAATTCTTTCAGTTTTTAAAACATGATTATTTCATTATAAGATGACAAAAAAAATTAAAATGAAATCGAAAGCTTCAAAACTTAAAGCCTTTTAAACTTTCCAAATACTAAAAATGAATAATATTTAAACTTTTGCATCAAATCATTTGTAAAAATTCTTACGCTTTGATAAAAATAACAATGAAAAACCTATTTCAGATTCATTAGTTTTTTTTTTTTAATTTTAAAACCAGGTGTTCAGGGCATCTTAGATATTGTTAAGATACACCAATTTATAATTTGAATTTTAAAAAAAAATGCTTGAATTTAAGTTTACTTGAGCGAGAGAACATGAATGTTTTTTCACAATTTCATGTTTTTGTGAAATTGAATATTTAGTTAAAGAAATCACTCACATCGCGCACATAAGTGCTATCGGCCTGAGGGAAACACGAAATTTCCATGGGGATGAAATACCGAGGGACCACTCGGTAAAAGCCCGTGCAACTCCGGGTTAAGCGGAGAGGAAAGAAACAAAGAAATCAAAGTAATTTCGAAAAATAATATTGGAAATGCTGAATTTGTGAAGAGAAGGGAAAATTTTAAGCAACACAGCCATGACACGCACTCACGGGTAATGCATTCACATCGTACGCGTCAAACCAACACAAAAGTGTTGGCTTCAGAAAGAAAGGAGGAAGTTAACAAGGGGATTAAGTTAAACGCTCGGTAAAAGCGAGTGCAACGCCGGTCCATGAAAGCTGGTCTACACTATTAAAATCCGAACGTAAACAAACGTATGTACCTATCTATCTATGTATATATGTATCTATCTATGTGCGTCTATCTTCTCACGAACCGCACCACAAAGAAACTCGCGGAAGGTACTAAAAGATTGGGAATTTTCCGGGGAAGCCGTATTGCCCATTTATATTCCGATATTGCAATTAGCTGAAAATATATTAATTAAAAACCTCCGAAAAAAGCGTTTTTTTCATGCAAATTTTGATTCATCTCAATTGTTGCAGCAATGTTAATGTTACAACAGTGACAAAAGCAGGCGTCGAAAATCGGTTTTCAGCCAAACTTGGAATTTCATGACGTTGTTCTGTTGACTGTATTAAATTACTCTGTTTAACAAATAAATGCTTTTAACGTGAAAGTAATTTGAAATATATTATTAAAATCCCAAATTTTCTAAGATGCCCTACATTTTTTACAAATTTCTCTGCATTTTTTGGATTTAATTTTTGAAAAAACAAAGTTATGAATATTTTAAAGTAGATTGATAAATTGTATATACATTTCTCGAAGCTGCCAAGTTAGACTTAGATGGAATATTGTATGGCTTCTTTAAAAAATTTATGAAATTTTGAAAAATGTTTATTTTTCTGCTCATAAAATATTTTAAAAAAGGCACTTTTCCGTTTCAAGGAGCCATAAAAATGCAATGAAAAAATTGCTAAAGTCACCAAATGCCAGTAACCTACGACAGAATTCATCAGTTTGTGTATGTGTGTGTGAGGCTTATGGAGTATGTGTTCAGAAAGACTAATTTCTGATACACCACAACGCATAGTTTTCTTTATTTAAAAAAAACTATTTAGTGTGAAAACATTAAAAATATAAGAAAATGCTAAAATGTTTTTATTTGATAGTATTATTTCCATTTTGAATGTTTTTTATGCAGTGAATTCAAGCAAATGTATGAGTCAAGGTTTACTCTCCCATACTTCAATTTTATAGTTACATATTTTTAATCAAATAACCAAACATCCAGAAATAAACAGTCATTTCTCATTCATTATTTAATAAAAAGGATATAAATTTATAATTTAAAAGAAAACTAAATTGGTATAGATTTGTATTATTTATTAGAAAATAATTGTTTAATAATAATATCGTACGTTGTCTATTTTCTTGTGGATAAAACTAGATTAGTTTTGTAAGTTAAAAATCGAAAATAGAAATATAAAGAAAGATCTTATCACTGAGGGGGAAAAAAACTATAGAGTTTTATACACGAAAAAGCATGTGTAAACGCCGGACTAAGCTGAGGGAAAAGAAATCTGTCTGTAAAGGAAAAGAAATTGGACATTTCGGAAAGGAGTTAATTTTAATGACATAAGTAGTGAAATCCCTCACATCACGCTTACACCCTCACTCAGAAGTGTTGGCATCGAGAAGAAAAAAGGAAATTTCCATTGGGATAAAGTTATACTCCTGGAAAAATCCCGTGCCACGCTGGGCTAAATGGAGGAAAACAGACCCGTCCAAAGGGACAAAGATATGGAAAAAATTGCGAAAAAGGGAATTTTAATGACACAATATAGAAATCACACACAAACGAGGGAGTAATGACATCGAGATAGGATGAGGGAATTTCCATCGGCAAAAAATTATAAACTCGAAAAAGCCCGTGCAGGGTCGGGCCATGTAGCCATAACATATGACACAATGACATAATATGGCGCTGAAATTGATTTCAGGTAAACTGAAATTTTATGACGTAGCTTTTTTTATTTAATTCATTCACAGGTTTAAAAAAAAGCTTTTAACATGTGATTAACATGAAATATATCCTTGAAATCATAGTTTTACAATTACATATCTTATCGTCAAAATACAGTTTTCAGACTTACTGGAATTTTATTGAATGATTCCTTCACTTTGATTAAAAAATAACTGCTTTTGATATGTGATTTATTTGAGATGTTTCTTATTAAAAACACAATTTTTAAAACGCAAATATCTATGTTTTTTTTAAATTTAAATTTCGAAAAGGGATAAAACTGTTTTTTAAGCATATTGGTAATTTTTTAAAATTTTTCCAAAGGTTCCAATTTAAATTGAAACTGAAATGAAATATTGTAATAATCTTTAAAAATTCACGAAATTTTGTAAATTTCTAACTTTTGACATTTTTTATATATAAAAATTGTTTTTTAAAAAAAGCAGTTTTTCGTTTTGGGGATTCGTAAAAATATAACTCAAATAACTCTAAAAATTAACCCCTGCCAATAATAATTAATGGTTGTAAGCCTACCAAAGAATTGTAGAATTTGAGGGTTTATGCTGCATGCGCGAAAAGACAACTTTTGGAGAGGACATAACAAACATATTAATTGTGTATGTGAGAAACAGAATATCAAGAACAGTTATACACAAGAAAAATTCCGAGCAACTCTGCACCATGCAGCTATATATGGATGTAAATTAATTTTTTTAAAAAAAACTAAACCACAGTATTATTTTTTATAATTCATTACTAAATTATTTTAAAAATCGTGCAATGGCTGCTTTCTATTGGATAAAATAAGAATAATTTTGTAAATTATTAATCGAAAATAGAAATTTGATCTTATCCTTGAGGAAAAAAGAAATGAAAAGAGTTTTATATTCTCGAAAAAGCCCCTACAACACCGGTTAAACGAGAAAAAAGAAATATTCTTAACAAGGAAAAGTGGAAGTCATTTCGAAAAAAAAAGGAATTTTAATGACATAAATATAGAAATCACTCTCCTAGAAGTGCTGGCATCGAGAGGGAAAGGGGAAATTTCAATGGGGGTGAAGTGATGTACTCGGTAAGAGCCCGAGCAACGCTGGGATATTCTGACGTGAAGCAGACCCATCCGATGAAGCTAAGAGAGGGAAGAAGTTTCGAAGAAGGGTATTTTAATGAAATATTAATATGGAAGTCACAAACACACCAGGAAGAGTGCTTAATTTGATACGATAAGGGGAAATTTTAAAGGAAAAAATATCTATACACTTGAAAAAGCCCGTGCAAAGCAGGGCCATGAAAGCTAGTAGCTAGCTTCCATGGCCCGGCGTTGCTCGGGCTTGTTCAAATGTATAAATATATATATTATTGCCTTAAAAAATCCCCCTTCCCATCTCGGTGTAAGCACTCTTCCTGGTGTATTTGTGTGGGATTTTTTGTATCAATGTCACTAAATTTCCCTCTTTTGAAATATCTTTCACCTCTTTAGTCCATTGGGTGGGTATGTTTTTTCTCCACTCAGTCCGGTGTTGCACGGTCTTTTTGAGAGTATAACTTTAACCCAATGAAATTTTCATTTCCCCCTCTCAATGCCCGCATCTCTGGGTGAGAGTGTATTCGTGATGTGTGTGATTTCTATACTTATGTCATTAAAATTATTTTTTCCAAAATGTCTTTAATTTTTTCTCCTTTATACACAGACAGGTTCCGTTACCCTCGGTTAAGCCCGGCGTTACATGGACTTTTTCATGCGTATAGCTCTTTTTCTCTCTTTTTCCCCCCAATGATAAAGTCTTTCTTTAAAATTCTATTTTTGATTTCTAAGTTATAAAACTAATCTAGTTTTATCCACAAGAAAAAAAAAGATAGAGTATAATTTTACTACTAAATAACTCATTTTGTAAAGAATAATAATTTTAAAATATACTGTAATTTGTTTTTTTTAAATATTGATTTATATGCATTTTTATTAAATAATGAATAAAAATTTTTTACCATTATCTATTGAATCGACCAGTGCTGATTTAAGTTTATCACGGTCCCTAAGTACAGAATATCTACATGCCCATTTGGCACTGGAGAATCGAAATTTATAATCAGAAAATCTAGTCAAGTCCAGCTTATCCTGCTCCTTTTGGGTCCTTGGGCCCCTTGCCGCCCGCCCAAGCGCCCAATGGATAAACCTGCACTGGAAATGACTGCTTATATCTGGATGTGTGTTTGATTATTCGATTAAAAATATGTAACTGTAAAAAAAGAAGTATGGGAAAGAAAACCTAAAGATTTGTTCATATCACTGCATAAAGATTTAAAATGTAAATAATATTATTTGATGAAAGAATTTCAGCATTTTCTTATATTCTCTTAAAGTTCTTCACTAAATTGCTTTTCTTGAAAATAAAGAAAACTATCAGTTCTAATATATCAGAAAGTAGCTGTCTGCACATGCTCCATAAGCCCTCAAACCGGTCAATTCTGTCGTAGGTTTATCACAATTAATCATTACTGACATTTGGTGATTTTAGCAATTTTGCTTCGTTGCAATCTCTTTGAAATGGAAAAGAGCCTTTTTTAAAAATAGTTTATGTTCGAAAATTGGAAAAATAAAAATTCTATAAATTTTTTAAAAAAAGTTTTACAATATTCCAACACAGTCTAACTTGGCAGCGTTAAGAGAGATATACAATGTACCAATCTACTTGAAAAATAGTTGTAACTTTCTTTCTATTGGAATTTTAATCCAAGAAAATCCATAGAAATTTATAAAAAATATAAAACATTGTAGACTTTGGGATTTTAATAATACATTTCAAGTTAGTCACACATTAAAAGCATTTATTTTTAAACAATCAATAGAGCAATGTCATGAAATTTCAAGTTCGGCTGAATACCGATTTTCGACGCCTGCTTTTGTCACTGATGTAACAATAACAGTGTTACAACAATGTACACACATCAAAGTTAGCTAAAAAAACCCGGTTTTTTAACGTTTTTAATTAATATCTTTTCATCTAATTAGGATATCAGAATATAAATGGGCAATACGGCTTCCCCGGAAAAGCATGTATGTGTATGTATCTATTTATGTGCGTCTATCTTCTCAAGAACCGCACCACGAAGAAACTCGCTGAAGGTACCAAAAATCGGGAATAATCCGAGGAAGCCGTATTGACCATTTATATTCCGATCACGTAATTAGTTGAAAAGATATTCATTAAAAACCTTAAAAAACCGGATTTTTTAGCCAACTTTGATGTGTGTACAATGTTGTAACACTGTTATTGTTACATCAGTGACAAAAGCAGGCGTCGAAAATTGGTTTTCAGCTAAACTTGGAATTTCATGAAGTTGCTCTATTGACTGTATTAACTTACTCTATTTAGAAAATAAATGCATTTAACGGGAGACTAACTTGAAATGTATTATTAAAATCCTAAATTCTAAGATGGTTTGTATTTTTTACAAATTTATCTGCATGTCTTGGATTGAAATTTTTAAAAAAGGAAAGTTATGACTATTTTTAAAGAAGATTGGTACATTGTATATATATTTCTAGACGATACTAAGTTAGACTGAGAGAGATGAAATATTGTAAAAGTTATTCTGAAAATTTAGGAAATTTCGTAATTTTGAAAATTGTGTCTATTTTTATACTTTTTTCCTCATAAAATATTTTAAAGGTACTTTTACATTTCAAGGAGCCATAAAAATGCAACGAAAAAAATTGCTAAAGTCACCAAATTCCAGTAACCTACCACAGGATTGACCAGTTTGTGTATGTGTGTGTGAAGCTTATGGAGCATGTTCAGAAAGACTACTTTCTGGTACACACAACAGATAGTTTTCTTTATTAAAAAAAACAATTTAGTGTGAAAACATTTATATAGTATTTATATACTATATTATATATAGTATATATATAGTATATATATATATATAGTATATAGTAGTATATATAGTATATATAGTAACATAAAATGAAAGAAATACATGGCATAATAAAATTGATAATACAAAATAATATCACTAACAAAGCTAGAAGATTCAAACCAGATTTAAAGAAACACACTTTAAAAATAATGGAAGAGTCTATTATAGAAGAATTTACTAAGCGTATGTATAACATGGAACAGAATTAGAACTTTAAAATGTAAGAAGCCAAAAGAGTCAATAGACTAAAATGAAGACCTGTTATGATTTCTAAAGCTGTTGCTGAATTAGGACCAGCAAAATTAGGGTTAAATATATTTTATGGAACCTACCTTCCCCTGTTCAGCAGAAATTTTATACATAAGAGGAAAACATACCAATATTGAAAAGTTAGGCCTAAAACCAACCACGTGTAATTTGCAACCAAAAGAAAAATAAAATAAAAATAATAGAAAATATGAAAGGAAATGAATCCTAACTAAATACAAATAAAAATAATTTTGAAAAGGAATAATGAAGCAAAAACTTACATGAAAAAATGCAAATAACCAGAGAGCGGGAAAGAAAAAATGCAAATAACCGGAGAGCGGGAAAAAACTGTACGTACGAGAGCAATACGCTAAATGATCGTTAAAAATGACGTGTTAAGTTGGTAAAACCAGATGCAAAAATTAGTGGCGCCACCTGGATAGAGAGTTTTTTTGTAATTAAACAAAGCAAACAAAAAGAAATTGAAAATAATAAAAAACAGAAGGAGAAAAAAAACAAAGAATAATACTTAAACTTTGAAAAGGAGAATTAGAGAGATAGTTTAGAAATATATTTAAAAATGAAGTTACTTGGATAGTTGTATTCCAAGCAATTATTGCGGAATAGCTTAAAATTATTTTGCTTAACAACATTATCTGTGACTAAATCGTTATTTCTTTTTATAAAATTTAAGATAATATTTCTAAAAATAGATAGAGAGAGAGAGAGAGATGTAGGTTACTTTCCCAAAAAGGCATTTTAATAATGTTAAAATCAAAAGAGTCTCTTTTATCAAAAATATTACTAATTAGTATATTATTCTTAACAATTTATTGTAGGTCTAAAAAGTTTGCAGAGTCATTATTATAATTGGTTTTTAATAATTTCAGATATTGGGGATAATATTTAAAACTAGGAACAAAATTTACTATATTACTAAAGATGATTAAGTCATCTATGTATCTAAAAAAGTAACAAGAATCGAAACCAATGTTATCATATTCATAAAAGTGCAGATAAATATTGGCTAAACAGTTACTAGCAGGTCCTCCTTGTGGAAGACCTTTAATTAACTGATAATAAGAGTTATTGTGAAAAATATTATTTTCATATAGTACTAGATGAATAATTGAAAGATATTTATCATACTTAATTAGTTTATTCAAAGAATATTTGTTATAGGCTATTTTGAGAATTTTAACCATATCCCCAATATCTATGGAATTAAATAAATCTTCAAAGTCATAGGTGTGAATAGAAATAATTTTTTTATCTTGCATGTACTTAATGATATCCAAGCTATTCTTAACTATAATCGAATTATCAATACTGTCTAATGTGCATTGAATAACCTTTTGTAGCTTTCTACCCGGAAGTGTAATATTAAGTGTTTAAAGCCGTTTGTTATAGTCCTAAATTTAATAGGATTTTTATGAAATTTTGGAGTTAAGAAAATATGAGGGAATTTAATATCCGAAATGCGTAAATCTAATTTTTTATAAAAAGCAGAAATTCAATTAAAAATTTCTCTATTGCTAGAATTAGATTTTTTAAAAGCATTATTATTATGAAAATGTATATTAAGCATATCAGCATGCAACCATTTGCAAATAATTGCATAATTACCCGGAACTTTATCAACATAAACAATAATGAAATTCTTTTGTAGTTCTACAATATGATGCTTAAGATTTTTGTAAATTAATCCACAATCAGTTTTATAGTTATTTTTCAGTAACTCTTTTAAAACATTACATTTAAATTCATTAAAAGCTTCAATAGGAAAATGTATTTAATTGCTAATTTAGTAATGAATTACAAATATCTTTAGAATAATCTTTGTTTTTTTATGGCATTATTATTATTGGAGATCATTAATCTATAACTAGTACCTTTTGACATAATTTCCCTAAGAGTATTATCTTCAACAATATTTAAATTGCCTGTTACAACATGTTTGTGATGCTCGTTTATAAATTCAGGATAATCCTTACAATTACAAAGAAAGGTATTATATTGCAAATCACTAATCTTATTGTAGTTAAAAATTGAGCTACCAATTTTTTTATTATACTTAAAAGCCTTTTTAATGCAAACATTATTGATAGGTAAGCAATGTGACATATTTATTAAATATTTTTGAAAAATTAATGTTATTATAGATTTATTCATGAATAAAATTGTACAATACTCAGTAGTACTATTTACCAAATCTTTATCTTTTATATTGAATTTATGAATGAGAAAATTAGTAATATCTTTAATAATATGTAAGGCATGGCAATCTTGAAAATTATGCTTATCGAGGATAACTTTAGTATACTTGATTTCTTTTTGTTCAAACCAAACAGGAAATATTTAATATGTTTAATGTTAAAAGACTTTTCAAAGTTAATACATAAATCATTAATTTTAGGAGCAATCTCAACTGGTAGTTTACTATTTCTTTTCTTCCTTTTGCCTCTTTTTATTCGTTTAACTTTTATTACATTATCACTATTATAAAAATATTCCTTGTTATTATGTTGTTGAATGCTCAGTAACACATTTTTACCAAAGTGTATGGTATTCAGACCATAATGATATATAGTGTTAAAATATTTTAATGAAGTGGTTCTCCTACCACAGTCTATTTTTAGCTTGTGGGACTATTCTAAGAATAGAAATTCAACATTTTCAAAGCCATGTAGATGAAAGTGCTTGATTTCAATTTTAGAATTATTATTGTTATTATATTTGTAATTTTGGTATTTGATCTATGCAGGTTTAAACGAATATTGATTTATTGCTAGTTTGGCCAATGTATTTAAAATTACAAATTTTACAATTTAACATATAGATGCAATTGAAGGTCTTACATAAGAAAAAATTAGAAGTATTATCATATTGTTCCATGTTTAACATTGGACAAGTTTTACATCTACTATTATTGCACTTATTATAACGAAAATAATTTATGTATTGATCTTGTATAGTATCATAGTTATAATTATAATTGTGGAAGTTAATTTGTTCATGTAGGTTTAAAGGAGAAGGAACATAATTGTGATTATGTTTAATCTTAGAGATGTTGTTCTCATATTTATAATTTGAAAAATATTTATGCCCTATGAAATCTGAATTCCAGAAAGTTCTAGTCTTGTAGGAGTTCACCCTATTACCAACAGTATTACCTACCATGTAATTTGAACCACCGAATCTGTGATCATTTTATAACCTTTCCTTAAAACAATATATCTCAACACAAAATATCTCAAAGCAAATAACTGAACTCAAAATTCACAAATCAAATGGAACAATAATATTCCAAAGTATGGAACTGAAACAGTATATCAAATCAAAACTACTAATACCCTGAAGGAGCTACCAAAGCTCTGGAAATCTATCCAATACACCAAACTGATAACCAAATACTCTCTAACACAAACACACAAATTATGGTAACTTTCTATCGATAATACATATACCATAATAATGTATCACCCCGAGCAAAGATCTGCTATAAAGCTTATCTAGTTGCCAGTCACTAAAAAATATTTTTGACTACAATCATATTTTTATAAAAAGTAATGTGAACATTTTACTGGAACATAAGGTATTTGGAGTACCAAAAGTTCTCAGAAATAAATGTAAAAATACAACATGAAAAATACAAAAGACATGAGACATAAATAAATAACAAGATTAAATAAAAATGAAAAAAGAATTCTAAACATTTTTTAAAACAAAAATGTCAAAAAAATAACCAAGAATGAAAATAAGAAAATAAACAAACAATACAAATAACTAAAACAATGGAGGCCTAGAATATATATATATAGTATATATATATAGTATATATATGTAGTATATATATATATAGTATATATATAGTATATATATATATATAGTATATAACCTTTCTTCAAATGTATTAATATTCTTCTCAAAAATTTCAATGAAATATGTAAGTCTTTTGCCTTAAACATTGATTCGATTTGGTTGCAAGTCTGCAGACACGTCTTGTAATTGCTTCAATCCACAAACATCGAGAACGTGAGAGATTATAGCAGCTGTAATACTGTTACTCTTGGTTCAGCGTTGACGGGTAGCTATGGAATTATTAAAATATGCAAACCACTGAGGCGTCTAACCACTTCGACATTGATAGCCTGCTCCAATGTAACATCAATTGGTATCCTCAAGAATGATTTATCGGTTCTTTTTATTCCATAACATCCATTCATGAAATCATTTTTAATACGCTTTTATAAGTTTCACTTGTCTGTAATGGAATCTTTGAACTCGATTTTCACCCACTTAAAAAGGTCAGATAAATTCGAAATTTTGCACACTTGTCAAGGACCGATAACAACACAATAATTTCTTATTTTTTTCCTTTGTCCTGATCAGGACATGGGGAAAACGATTTTCAGATTTGAAAACTAATTCATTATACTTTTTCCAGATTTGGCGACTAATTCCATATACCATTTCAAGATTTCACGACTAATTGCATATACCATTTGCAGATTTGGTGACTAATTCCAGATTCCTTTTCTAGATTTGTTGACGAAATTATTAAGTTACAACCCTATAAAAACGAAAACGTTTGCGTCGGCAATTGCTTACCATAATATAAACAACTGTCTAGTTTTTTCTGAAAATAGAAATAAGAAAAAACTCGAGCATGTGAAAAAAAAACATTTATTTTCTAACCCAGCGCTTCTCAAACTGTGGCGTGCGCCTATTGCGCGGGGGGGGGGGGGGTCAAAACCCTACGTGGGGGGCACGAACACTTCAAAAAATCCAAAAAAAAAGATTTAAATAATTATTAATTTAAAGAAGCATGTGTTATAAAGGCAGCTGTTTGTAACTCTAAGTTAAGATTTCCATTGTATTTTAATCGGACTCGAAACTTTTAACGCGTTTTTCTCAAAACTGTGTCTTTCAAACTTTCCTCCATCATATCTCAAGAACGATTTGACCGAAATACTTCAAATTTATAGGTTAGGCTCAGCAAATATATACTTACCAAATGGACTAGTATCATTCCAAACTCAAAATATTTCTATTTTTTATAACAAAATATAACAAAAAACCCATAAAATTCGAAAAGTTTTTCTTCAACTAAATATCCAATTTTTGATATTTTCAATTGAGTATAGTCTATTCTGTGCATTCAAGCTTATAGATTAAAACACCGTTAAATTTCAGATAAGCCATGAGCCTGAATCGTGGAAGAGGTAAGCTTCCATTTTTTCGAGGAGGCTGTGTTAAGAGCGCTCTATAACTCACGTTCTATTGGATAGTTTTGGCTAAACATTTATATTATACTCTTAAAATACATACAAATAAATGATGAAAAACTTCACACCTTATCTTTTTACTGTTCGTCAAAAAAAATTTCCGTAAGAATGATTAAAAAACAGGTCGTCACATGGTTGAACCTCCTTAATCAACTATTTATTATTATTTTAACCCTCTGGGTGGGTGAGGCTCTAATTGAAACTCATTCAAAAGCGGTCTACTTTTTCAAAGCTGGCGGTAGCGAAACGGTTCCTGTGTACTTATGCGAACTGCTTCGAAATGCACCACAGTTTTATACCTCTCCCCCTTTAAGATACGGGAGGTCTACAAGCGCTTTTGTTGGGGGCGATTTTATTGCTTTTCGGTTTCTGTGTTGTTGGAAAAAGGGGAGATTTCTCATTCATAGCTGTTGCCTTGGAAGAAAATTGTGTGATGAACGTTGGATCCACATCACAGCGAACAGAAACCATCTAATTTGTTGAATCATAGTAACAAGAAAATAAAGGATAAAAAATAAAGATTTAAAGAAATGGCGAGTTAAAAGTTGAAAAATATTTTTAATAAGGAAAAGAAAATTAATTTTTTTCTCCTATTACTTTTTAAAACTAAAAAAAACAAAAAACATTTTGATTTTGGTATTACGATTTGATCAAGACAGAAGTAATCTGTAATCATTGTTTGAATATCAGACTAAGAAAACGCAAACCGATTTCCCTATTGTTTTTTTTAAAAAAATTATGAGGTAAAAAAGTAAAAGTGATAATTTTTTTTAAAAAGCAAAATGAGAATAAATGTGTATCATTATATACCAATGGATTCCCAAAGGTATGTATATGCACTCCAGGGGTCTATGACGACCTGCAAGAGTTCCACGCGAGTAAAAAAAATCATTTGGGGGCTCATGAGGCGTAAATGGGGGTCTATGATCGTGGTTCTCATTAAACCAGATCATGACGTTAATCTTTAAAAAAATTTGATCCAGTGGGAACCATATTTTACCAATTAACGTTTACTAAATTTAGTGAGGTTAGTTTAACAACATAAAAGTTGACTACCACACTAGGTGATAACATAAATTTTATTAATACAAGGAATATTTCAGCATTTTTTCCAAAATTAAGCTAAAGAAGTATAATACTGAACGGCACGATTTTTTTAATTTGTCACAGTCTGTCAGGACATTTTAACCTACGTTTAACATTTAAATGCCCTTACTCATATTTTGAAACTAAGCTTGAGATTGTTTTTTTAGGAATACAGCAGTAGACAATGATTTCAAATAGTCGCTTTGAAAAAAAAGTGTCATATTGCAATAGGAACTTATTAGAACAGGTCCTAATGAAGATCTTATAGAAACGGATGTCAGTAATTTTGGCTTTAAAAAAGACATACCTGATATTTGTCACAAAATATGGAATATCATGAGAAAGTTTTTAAATGTGTTTTTCCTTGTGAGAGGGAGTTTCATTGAGTTTGCCAATCTCAAAACAAAAAAAGAAAGGAAAAGAAAGAAGAAAAGGACTTACGAAAAAGGAAGGTTAGGGTTAAACCTGACAAGATTGATATTAAATATTGAAAATTTGTTATTGAAACACAGATTCATCCTTCTCTTTAAAAGCATTTGTTCAGTTATTTGTTTTAGCTTTAATTCATTATATGCGCTTCTTAAGTTTTAAACGCAGAACTATACTTCATTACAGTTAAAATTTAATTTTTTGAAAGTAGTAGCACCAATTATCAAAAAGACATTTCAGTTGATAAATTTGCAAAAATTTAATATTAGGTAGGCAGGGGTCTACCCGAAACCGAAAAACATGGCAAGGGGTCTATGAGACAAAAAAGTTTGGAACCTCTGTTATATATACGATGAAGAAGATTGTACAATAAAACTGGGCTTTATGCATTTTATAATATTTTTAATTTAAAATAACATTAAAGAGATTTAATACTTTTAATTTATGCAAATTTTAATCCTTAAATTATACTTTTCTGTTGAATGAATTTTTTCGGCATAAATCAATCTTCATCATAACAATTTGCACTAAGAATAAAATAATACTCTCACCACTTCAGCATTTGTGTCGGAACCACATAATACACTTTCAATCAATAATTTTAATAAGGAAATATATTTTTCTTAAATGTGTTAAATGCGAAAGCGTTTCTTCCCATTTTCTACTCAGATTTGATTTTCATCTTTCCGTTTCTTTAGTATTACATCCTTTAAATGCATATTCGCATATATTTATAAATGGGAAATTGTCATCCGTAACTACATCTTTCAATTCAGTCATTGCAAAGATGTGTGTGCATTACTGATTAATTTTGTCTTTTAAAAACAGTACACTTAAAACATTTTACATAAGTAAAATTAACTGACAATTAATAATATAAGAAATTTTATAAGCAATTTTAACATTTAGAGATGTATCCTTAATTCCAGGATTAGAACCTTACAAATTGTTATTTTATTCTTAAATATTAACAGTATAAATTCATCATCCTCATAATTCATTCTATATTGCAAGAAAACCCTACCTTTTGCTTTTGAAATGTTATTATATTAAAAATTTTGGGTAGTTTTGTAAAAAAATTACACATGTGGAAAAAACGGATTATAATTTTTGGTTTTTAAATAATATTCTCTTAAGTGTCGAGAATTTTTCCAAATTTAAGGCATAATAACAAAAACATCAGGGTTTTTTAAAAAATTTTGTGGCCCATATATTTGGAAAGCTTGCTCCAATTGAACTGGGATCTCTCTTATCATTTTAGGATACTTTCAAACTGTAAAAAAAGCCTAGGCTCTAGGCTGGATCTTAGACAAAGCATACATTCCAGAAGACCTGAAAACCAATTAGGTTTTAAAAATTTTTAAGTTTTCTGAGATTTGATTTTAGTTTTGAATTCACTTTAAAGTATTTTGCAATTCTAAATTAAATTAATTGAAAATATTTTGAACACAAGCCACTTTTTCGTGTGAAATGGGTATTAACTGAAATTTTAATTTCTAAAATCATTTCTGTTTGCTATGTTTGAAGCTTTTGAGTTCTCTCACATTTACTTAATTAAGATTGATTTAAAGACCACTATATTTATTTGTACACATAATTTATATAATTTAAAAGCTTTTTACTTTGTTTTCATTAATTTTTTCCTGTTGAGAAATGGCATGACAAAAATGTAAGCAGGCTTCTGTGAGAAATAACATTTGAAAGGGAAGGAATACGCGACTGAAATTTATAAATCTAAAATCCAGCTTTCACAGATGATGTTACAATTAGACTTCAAAACTGTAAATGTTCTGAATACAAATGTTGTAGAAAG
>BMAO01004391.1:35678-55977 GCA_019973975.1 Trichonephila clavata
TTTGGGAAGTTTAGTAAAAGCTCACTTCAGTATATATAGTTACATATCAGTAATATTCAGTGAACATTGCAAGTGCTTCCCTTGAATAGGTTCTGAGAAAAAGAAACACGAACTTTTAAAGGCACCGTTTAGAGATATTTGCATTTTTAATATGAAATATCACTTCATCACAAAAATAATGAATTACAACATGTATTTGCCACATTTTATTCAACATTAGCATCAAGTCAATATATTTTAAGTAAAAAAGCATCAAAAAAGTTCTCAAATTCTCAGAAAACACACACATAGCATTTTTCAGTTTTTGTTTTACGAGATATTTTGTAAAATTTATGTATATTATATCACAAAATCTCTATAAATTTTAGAAGAATTTCTAGCATTTATGTATTACAGATATTAAAGTAGAGCGTATATCATCCTAAATATAACGTGAAAAAATTTATCCATATGGTTTTGGTGTGCATTTGGAAAAACATGATTTTGCGTCATTTCGAAAGTTTTCATCAATGTTTTGTGTGTTCACATGTAAACATAAGTTTCTAAAACTTTTAAATTTCAAAAGTTTCTCTTCTAAAAGGAATTGAGAAATCTCAAACTATATCCCGTCATTTGTATATACGTTATTTTATACACTGCTTTTATTTCCACATTATGCCCTAAAAAATTACTTGGTAAGTAAAAGAAATTCCAGCTAAATGCTATTAGTGATAAACTAATATTTTTTCTCGTTTTATTTTCATTCTTCATCTCTTGAATTTGACTGCTTAGTAAATTTCTACCTAAATTAAACAAATTGTTTAACTGAAAACAATCCCAGATTTAGTAGCCAATGAATTTTTCATAACAGTTAGTATACATACACACACGCATACATATATACCTATATAACAGTTATCGATAGAGTTACTCAAAAAATGCTTAGAAATATCTTTTATTAATTATCTTACTCAGAGTTACGTCTGTTTATCAAAAAGTTAAGCCTGAATATGTATTAACAGCAAACTTTTCTGATTTAAATATTGCACATATATATCTCATTAAAAAAAATTAATGTTGAAATCAATGTTAGAGATTGAACTTTATTCTACATATAATTCACAAATTAAACCATTTAATGATAAAACCCTTTTAGTTGCATTCAAATGATCTTCTCATCGTAAGCTGATCAAATCTCATTTACGTAACTTTAAGTAAAATTGCATAGAGATGGTTTTAAAATCTTTCTTTTAACTTTTTCTTACTAAGAATGTCTCCCAAAATAATAATTTTTTAGGGGACTTCTTTCTTATCGTTCCTCACTTTTATCATTCCCTAAAATAATTTTGAGAATATCTTTTTTACCATCTCAATTACTTTTGAATTAAAATGATACTTGATACAAATCAGTTTTGTCTTAGTGAGCTCGTAAAAATAATTTTTAAAAATGGAATGAAATGTTCGAGTTATTAAGAGAAACCATCTCGAGGGGATAGGTTTTAATGGTTTTTTATCTAAAGACGTTATAAAAAGAAATTCTTTGAGGTTTCTTAAGAGATCTTAAGAAACTTTTTTATTTATTCATATGTCGCATAGTTTTTATCTTAAAATAAGTAAAGTTTTGATTAATTTATGTATTAAGGTAGAGAAAATGCTAAATAACTAATTTTCCATTTTGAGAAGCAGGAATTCTCATTAAGGAATATTCATAAGAAAATTAAGTCATATAACTAAACTCAGTAAGTTTGTTACCACAAATATCTATCTTATTAAAAATAATGTTAAAAACAACATAAAAGGGCTAAATATTATGAAAACTATTCTACATTCAGAATACAAAAGGTGTGTGATTCATTCCAGAATATTGTTAGTATCAATAGAATTTCTGGGAAATTATTCAAAGATTCTGTAAAATGTATTTTCATTTTGAAAATTGTGCTGCTTGTTAGGTATCATTATATGATTTTTTAACATGCAAGAAAACAGTAGAAGAAAACTGCACTTTTTTTCAAAACTGAAAAAATTTACTCATCACTTACTTGACACTAAAAATCAATGAACAGCTAATACAACCTCAATGTCACTTATATCAACAGGTAAAAACGGAGATTGTTTTCAAATTTAAGAGCAATTTATGTGGAAAATGTTAATTAAATAAGTATTCTGAATAATCACTTTTTTTACCAACCAATTGCCTTTTCCTTTCTCTATTCATCACTTAGCAGTTAATATTTATGTTTCAAAATGCATTCATTCTATTTTTCTTTTTTTACTACTTCCCATTCCCGAACGCAACATTAAGAAGAGAGCTTCCTTTAGTAGAAAAAGCAATCACGATTCTTATGAATGCCCCCCAAGTCTTGAAATCAAGCTGCTTTAAAACATATCATCTCTTAAATAATTTTGTTTTGGGGGAAAAATGTGAAATATAACCTATGCGATTATATTTGTGTGTAGCCCTAAAAGAGAAAATACTGTAATTCTTTAAATATTTTTAACAAAAAGTTTCAGTTCTTTAAATATTAGTAGCAATAATACTTGTAACATTAATAGTTTCAATTATCATTACATTAAAAAACTTCAAATACTTATAATACAATAAAAGCACAAATTCTCTAATTAGATGGGATATGTATTCAGAAACCCATAAAAGATTAATATAAATTTCTTTTCTTTTTTTAAATCATGTATTACTTAAAAATATAACTACATCATGTAATCTATAATAATTCACGTATGTATGGCTCTTATCACCATGTGAATAAGAGAACATATGAAATATAATAAAATAGTATCACAATTTTAAATAATAGTTTAATCATAGGTTATTGAAGCCCGATATTTCGTAATATTTTATCACGGATGGCTTCCACATTTAGCTCTAATTATGGAATCCAATTTTATTTGGGCTGCAATGCGCTAAGTAAATGAAACTCTATACCATTAATTCATTTCACAGAGACTGAAAACAGAAAAGTCACGATAAAAGATATTAATGAAAAGCGTTGACAGTGTCAGTTCTCCATAAGCGTCCGAAAAGGGCTAAATCTAATTTATTATTTATTAAGACATGAAAAATATAATTATTTCGTGTTGAAACAAAGGCACAAGTATCATTTCTCTCTATTAAGCCAATCGTTCTTTGTTATCGTATACTGTTTGAAATGCATTGTTGACCAACGAATGAAAAGTTGAAGGATTTTTATTTTGTTTATATCTGGCTATTGCAACTGGCTATCCATTTTATGACTGTTGTCATTCATCAAAAGGGACCGATGCTAAATAACTTTTTCACTACTTTTCGAGCAGTTATTTTTCAGCGAGATAATGAGTCAGAAATGTATTGAGTAAAAGAATTAATTATTATGAGGTTTTAAAAGTGAATTTCTATAATTCATTCTTCTCTCACAAGATTTCAATCATTTGAATAATAGTAATAAAAAATTTCATTGAAACGTTTATCATATTCTCAAAATGATGACGTGTTATTTGAATTGATACAAGACCGATCAAGAGCCATATTAGTAGCCAAAACTTAATATCATAATCATAAAACGCAATTTGTCTTTACGTCTATAAAATTACTTTTTTTTCTAAAATATATTTATAATTAGCATCAGTTTCAGTTAATTAAAGTTTTATAAAATTGCAAGGGTTTGTAGACTCATAACTTATGTTTGTTTGTGTAACGCACGCAAATAACTCTTTATATAAAGAAATCATCTGAATTCAGTTCCAAAGCTGGGTGCCATAAACAAAAGATAAAGGAATTAAAATGCACCTGCCAATAATTCCATTACTTTGCTCCTTTCTTTTGGAATGTTAAACTATTCAAATAATAAAAAAATTATTATGCATTCAAATTCATGAAAAAATGTGTAGATAATTAAAGAGAATATTACACCCGTTGCATTGATTTCAACATAAATGTCTTCATAGTTAACGGAACATGAGAAATCTTTAATATTTCTATAGAATATTATTTCCAATAAAATAAACTGTAGTATTATTTACTATCAATCCGATGTTTACTTTGAGTTACACAGCATTCAAAACACTTATTTATTCTGCATTCCATAAGAATGTCGAGTGGAAGAGATGTTATGGGTTTAGAAATAAATGGAAAAATGAATTATATATATTTCCAATTGTGAAATATATAAATTCAACTAGTCTGCTCTTCTCCTGAGTTTCCAAATGTCAAGAACTCTTTGGAATTTTCAAGTTATTTATTCATACTAATTAAATTGGATATCTTTTTTAATATTGTAAAAAATATCGTTTTCTGAATCAATTTTCCAGATTTTTTATTTTCGAAGATTTTCTAAAATATAAGATGCTTCATCTCAAGTTTCAAGAAACATTTTAAGATAAGTTAAAAATCGCTGTCATAGGGAATCTATTAATTATACCGTATCTAAAACAAATAAATTAACAATTTTTAGCTCTCAAGCATTTAAAAAAATTCAGCATATAATTTTAGGAAACTCAAAAGTTTCATTAAAAATATTGAAACAAATTTTGATTAATAGAAATGTTCCTCAGTGACAGAAAAAACTACAAACATAAACCTGTGGCTCATATATTTGAAAAGATTGTTCAAAATTTCAGATCAGAAAGATAATTAGTTTTTAAGATACATGAAGCTTTCTGAGTCTAGATTTTAGTTTGGGTTTAATTTTTAAAGCACTTTTTGGATTTCTAAATTTAATTAGTTAAAAATATGTTTGTACACAATCCATTTTTCAATGTGAAATGGCAATTAACTGCAATTTTCATTACTAAAATCATTTCTGTTTACTTAATTTTTTGAGTTATCTCATATTTACTTAATTAAGATTGATTGAAGACCACACACACAATATTTATTTTTACACATAGTTTACATAACTTAGAGGCTTTTAATTTGTTTTCATTAATTTTTTTCCTCTCTAGAAAACACCACGGCTGAAACGTACTTAGGTTGTAATATTTGGGGAAAGATGGAATACGACTGAAAATTATAAATCTAAAATTCAGCCTTCATCTGATACTGCAATGGGACTTCAGATAAAAAAAGCATTAAACCAAAGAACTGAATATTTTGATGAGGTACCAAACTATATTACAGTAAATATATTGGAGTATTACATTCCAGTGCCTTAAAGTCACAAAACAAAAATTTGCTTAAGTATCCCGATTTAAAAGTGAGAAAAAAATTAAATATTATTTAGAAAAGTGGTGATTTCTTGTTTAAGGTATCTGTACACCTTCGAAGAAAGTTTGTTAAAAAAACTGAAATATTTGCTATTAAAATATGTTTTATTGATGAAATACAACTTAAAACTATGAAAAATTCATTTAATACGTCACTTGTAGTACAAATAATAGGGAGAAAAACATAGTGTAATTAGTAATTAAATTGTGATTATTACAATAACGCACATAACTTAAATGTAAACAAAAATGTCACTTTTCTGCAAATTTGATATTGATCATCATAGAATGTTTCAAGATTGGTATTATTTTCTTGATGTGATAATCAATTTATTAAAATTTTTAACAAGGTTCGAGTAAAAGAACATTGAAAATCATTAAAAAATTATTACGAGACATGATATACACTGGTGTCCAAATGTTAAGTATAAATGATAATTATGTGAATAAAGAAGGATCTGTAAATCAGAAGGGTGGGAAATGTGATATGCGAGTGCAAAATGGTTATAAAATAAAGAAAGCAAATCAAAATAATGATAATACTTAATTTTATTATCCAAAGTAGCAGTTTGAAAGAAAACTGAGCATAGAAAAAATTCACACTTTAAAGAAAAAAATGAAAGAAAACATTAAATAAAATACTGATGCTGCAGTTTAATAAGGCCTTCAGTTCTGTGACGGAGCTTGGTGGGTGCGAAAAGGCTGAAATTTGTCTCCCGAGCATATCCCATGCATGCTCGATAGGATTTAAATCAGGGGAGTTCGCAGACCACGACATGCACTTGATTTTTTCCGTTTCAAGGAAGTCATCAATCAGCACCGCTCGGTGACATGGCGCATTATCATCCATGAATATAAAGTCAGGACCGACAGCACCTCGAAACAAGTGAACATAAGGCTAAAGAACTTCGTCTCTGTATCTTTGAGCAGTCACAGACCCCGTGTCAAAGAAATGGAGGTCTGTGCGGCCATCCATCATGATGCCTGCCCATACCATAACTCCTCTTGATGGAAAATGATGTCTTTCCGTTATGTTTCTTGGTTCAAAACATGTTCCACGTTCTCTTCATATCGTTACCCGCCTAGAATCACTACTCAGACTAAACCGGGACTCGTCGCTGAACATCACATTGGCCCACTCTCCCACACTCCAATGTTGATATTTCAAACTCCAGTTCAAACGAGCGCGTTTATGCGCAGACGTAAGGGGAGTGCAAACTGCTGGTCTTCTGGCATACAAGCCAACATGATTGAGTCTCCTGTAGACAGTTTGTATCGAAATTCGTATTCCTGTGGCGACTGTGAGCGCTGAACCCAGTGCTCTGGCAGTACTGCCCCTCTGATGTCACGCACTTATTACCAGATATCGGTCTTGGCGAGGGGTTGTGACTCTTGGTCGACTTGATACTGGTTGTCGGGTAACATCCCCCGTTCTTTGAAACCTCTGCCACAGTCTTGAGATCACAGACTGGTAGACACCCAGAATTCGAGACTCTTCGATTTGTGATCGTGAGGATTTCAGCATTCCAACGATTCTTCCTTTCGTAAACATGTTCAATTGGCGTCTTTGTGCCATCATTCACCTTGTTTGATGGTTAACAACGTTCCTTCGCACTTGTCTGAACTGCCTATGCTGCGTGAATCCGTTTCTCCGCGTTCCGACATGCGCCGGTGTTTCGCGCAGGACGTAGTCGACAGAAAAGTTTTGCATAAAACCCAATTTTTCTTCTTCACCCAATTAATATCCGCAAGAAATTTGGAATAATTTTACGAATATTTACTCCATGTTTTTCGCATTTTACGATTTATGCTTAACTTTTGGACACCAGTGTATACCTTAGTTAATAAAACATATCAAATATATAATTATGAAAGAGTAGTAGAGGTTCTTTAAATCTATAAAATAAATGTATTAGTTGTGCGACCTACTGCTGGTCCCACCTAGAGGTGTGGGAGGAAGTGAAGGATGACTCGCCAGAATACTTTTCAAATATTTATTCAACACAAATTATCAACAGACACAATTCTGTTATTCAAACAAGAAGAGATGTTCCTACTAAGAGCAATACGGAAATAAACCACGAGAGACGCGAATTATGAGAAGACTTCTGTTGAATTGATCCTCCTTTTAATCAATCCACTATTCTAGATATTTGAGCTATAATTTAGATATCGTAACCAATCGTTACTTTAATATCTTCAACTATTTAATGTCGAAACGCGCTGCCAATTAAACTAATACCTGATCGGTAGCTATTTCTCCTCGTTGTCAGATTCTCTATATTTCAATCTCCATGTAACTACGTCTCTGTCCATCTCCTAGCAAGAAAACCTATACTATATATATAACCAACCTAATCTGAATTTCACGGTTTCTTCTTCCAAAAGGGTTGGTTGTGATTGATTTCAATGATAGCTCAAAGATTTCCCAAGAGGATTAGTTGAAGGACGCATATAGATCCGTCAAAAATGTACTTATAAAATTTAAACTAATTTGGCTTACAACTTTTTCTGATATTTATGTTGTCAGATGCCAATACGTTAAAAAAAATTCATTTTCAGATAAATCAGGAATAAACTTTCAACTGCAGTTTTTAGCATTAAATACAATTATATATACTTAAAATGCTCCCGATTTATAAATAAAACCTTCTTTACTCTCTAAAACATTGATTTTTTTTTTCCTTTGTAGCTGTTAAAATTTTTCTACGCTGCTTTACATTTGTTGCTGAATGTCGTTTTTGTGCATCGTTAATTCTATTAATGTCAAGATGTTTATATGATTTTAAAGTAAAATAATCAGGAGTTATATTAAGTTTTTTTTTAAATGCCAACACATCCCTTGTAGTCATCATTAAATTGTATCACTGCTTCCAATGCACCAGATTTTAAAGTTTTGAGGCTCACGAAAACTTCTTTTGATACTCTCTGCCATGTAATGCCATTAAAATACTCATTCAAATTTTGTGTTTTGCCATGCATGCACTTAGTAAGCAGTTCATTGGCACATAATTCTAAATATATAGGCTTAATCATGTTTTGAACTCCATTCGATAAGCCTTTATATTTTTCTTTTTGCCACAAGACAAAGTTCCCTGGTAGTAGCACCAACTGTCTTTTCCGAAGGGACATTGTCCTAAATGGGTTTCTTGATGAGCAATGAAACACTTGATGAGCAATGAAACAGGGCCACAATAACATTTTGCTGAAGACCGGACAGGTTTTCAACATTGCTACGAACAGCAATCCCATAATAGTTCTGCAATCGGTCAATATAAGAGTCGGTGAGTTTGCCTTTACCAGACAAATTTTTATTTTTCGACTTTAGTTTGCGCAATCTTGCGCCTACTCTCTTTTGAACATGACCGATGCATTCATATTTTGTGACACTATCTTTTCCATAAGTATCTTTGACACTGATAAAGCCCTCAGAATCACCGTCACCATAATATTGTGCATATTTAAGGCCTCACTTCACAATAGAACGTTGGAAGATTCTAGTTGCACCAACAGCTTCCACTTTTAACGCAGAACCTTGAAAACTGATATGGCACACCTGATCTGCTACAAAAGTTTCCGACTCAATGCTGTTAGTCAGTTTAGAAATCTTTCTGCAGATGGGACAGTGTGACGACAAATTTTCAATGTCCACTACTTTACCAGTGTCAACTGACAAAGCTGCGACACACCCGTTCATGGAAGTGTAACGTGCATGCTTCCACGTTCCATCAACTGAAACGCTACATTCAACTATTTATTTTTAGAAAAATGAAGCTGTAACAGAGTTCAGAAGCTGCTTTTTGCACATGGATAGTTCACTAACTTCTGAAGTCACAGACATGAGTTTGTTTTAATGATTAATGTATGCAGTTTTACTGAGCCTGGGTAAATTTAACGTAGCACATAATTTAAACCCAGCAGTAAAAACTTTCCCAATTTGTCTCATACCATAAACAAATCTTGTAGTTACTTCAGGACAGTTTAAAGTTTTCTTTGAACTAGAAAACCTTGAGTAAAAGTAATAATGTTTATACCTTATAACAAAATTTGAGCACAAACCATATCTGGAATCTTCAGAGAGCAGTAATCCATGTAGGAAACATCTTGGGCAACTAAGTTGTAAAAACAAATTTAAGAGGACTTCAATATCTATAATTCTGTTTTTCTAGTAAGTGATTTACGTTCCTACTCTGCCATTTCTTCATCAAAAACAGCAGGCATTTTAATCTTTGAAGAACTGACATTGGTCGATGTTGACCTACAATTTGTGGAATGTTTATTGGTAGATCCTTACCCCGAAATTGACGTTTTCTCTTTGCACTAATTCTACGTTTAGCATTACCCATTTTAAATTTAAAAAATTAAAATTTTTAGCAATAAAAAAGGATTAAAAAGAAACCTACAGTTACAGTTACAGTTAATATCTTTATTTGGGTTTTGGAGCAACAGATGCTATTATCCCATACAAAACTAACAGGTATCACTAGGTTAGTTAATGTCAAAAAATATTTCATCTTCTGAATAAAAAATCGGAATGTTGATCTGTTTGATATAGCTTTCTCTAGTAATACTTTGAAGGTGATATTGCAACCAGGATCAACTTTGAGAAACGCTTTAAGATGATTTCGGGGTTAGTATATCTGACGCATCTTAATAAAATATGCTCCAAGTCATTTAAACGATTACAAGAATTGCACATTGCATTATCCATTAAATTAAATTTTTTAAGAAGTCCTGGATAATTATCATCTTGCTAACGATTCGAGTGCATAAAATTTCTTCTCTTCTATTATTTGTCCATTTAGAGATGATGCCAATGTTTATAATATTGCCAAAATTTTCAAAATACTTGCTTAAATAAAAATTATTATTTGCTTCCTTAAATCTCTCTTGATATATTTTTTACTGATATCTTCTGAAGCAATCCAGTCGATATAAACGTCAGACTCCGCGACAGATCTTGCGAGAAAATCCGCCCCTGCTCATTCCATAGTATATTAGAGTGTCCCGGAGTCCAGAGTAATATCAGTTTATTGGTGTAATATGATTGCATGTAAATTTTGCAAGCTAGTCTGTGAATCGCACTATGTGATTTAATAGAATAATTTTGAAGAGCATGAAGAACAGAGAGGCTATCAGACAAGATTAGCAGATTTTTGTTTGAAACAGTCAGGTCATCTAAAGCTTGGCAAATAGCCAATGCTTCAGCAGTAAAAATAGAATTATTGTGATTTATTCTATAAGCAAAAGAGAGATTTTCTGTTATACCAGCTATGGATGTTATTTGATCGTTTTTCGATGCATCAGTGGCTATTATATGGATGTCCTGAAAATCATGCTCAACTGTTTCATCAAATAAACCCCTTATAGCTTGAATTGGTAACTTTTTCTCCTGAAATTTGAAGTTATTGGTATATATTTTATATGGGAGAATTGTAAAGGATGATATTCTGGGGATTGTGATGATTTGGTTACTATTAGCATTTAAAGTGAGAAGTATGCTAACAATATTATTTTTATCCTCCTTCATAATTTTTAAGTTCAGATTATCCGGATTATTGCTATATAATGGAGAAAAGGTTTGATTGGAGATTTGAGACAGGAAAAATTTATTTGCCAGTCTTCTGATTTTGTCCGAGAGAATTTCTTGTCCAGCCAGTTTCATTAGTACAATATTTGGTGTCCATTGTGGAAGACCTAGTGCAATTCAGAGAGCTTTGGTTTGTATTACATTAAATGGCTTCAACTGATTGTCAGACCATTTATTTATTATATGACATGTATAAAAAAAGGTGCTACAGATACTATTATTGACTAATTGGATAAGATTTTCAGCTCTCGGACCATAATGCTTATAAGCCATACCTTTAAGAGCCTTGAGTTTTTTCAGTGCTTTATTTTTCATTTGATGCGTGATATTTGTATTTTGATTCCGTTTCGAAAAATATACTCCTAAATATTTAATAGAATACTGCCATGGTAGAAGGGTTCCAGCTAATAATATATTAGGAAGTGAGTGAATCCATTTGTTCGAGAGTTCAGCTATTGTACTTTTGTCTGGGCTTAAACTCAATTTCCAATAATTACACCATTGACTTATTCTCTCTAACGTATTTTGTAATTTACTACGGATGATATCGAGCGATTGATGTGAGGAATAAAGAAAGATGTCATCTGCATATATAGAAGAACACTTGACACCAGTCTCCAATGTTTCGAAAAAGTCGTACATATATATAGTGTATAGTAATGGGGACAGCACACTACCTTGGGGGAGACCCTTTAACAGTGTTTTTTCAGATGAAAAACATCCACCCCATGAATTTGAAGCTATCTGTAAGATAAAAATTCATGGATCCAAAGCGCTATTTTCCCAGTTATGCCAATTTGTATGCATTTGTATACGAGACCGTCAATATATACGGAATCATAAGCACTCTTTATATCTAAGCTAATCCCAACGAAATATTTTTTTTCCAACTTTGCGTCTGTAATTGCTTTGTAAATTGTATAAGTTGCTGTTCTGTTATCTTTAAAAGGAACAAATCCATAATGTTGCCGATGTAGTATTTGTTCTGTTGTCAGGAAGTAGGCAATCCGATTGGCTAGAATTCTTTCAAATGCCTTAGAAAAAACTGATGTTAAAGCAATAGGTCTATATGAGGATACTTTAGTTTTATCTTTGCTTGGTTTGGGAATTGGAAAAATTATAGCATGCTTCCATGCCTTTGGGACAATTGACTTATCAAATAACTGTTGAAAGAAATTTAAAATTATTATTCGTTCACTATAATTTAAAATTTTCAGGAATTTAGCCGGGATCTGGTCTGCACCGGGGGTTGTATTCTTAGCAGACTTTATTGCTCTATTCAATTCAGATATATGAAGGGGTTTGTTGATTAAACTATTATCTTGGGCTCATGGATAATATTATTGGATGCAAAGTTTTCTGCAAAGAGTGTTGCTTGAATCTGTGTATTGTATGTTATCCTGTTATGTATTTGAAGGAAATTCAGTGTTGACTCAGGATTATTTTTCATTGCGATTTCCTTAGGATGTTATAGAATATTCTTGGGTTAGGAACGTTATTGCACACCGTATCCCAGTATTTCTTTTTGGATTTTTTTATATTTAAATCGGAGCCGGCTGGAATATTGTTTATGTCGAATCCAAAAATTTGGGGAGATTTCCCGAATGGATTTTTTTCTGAAGAATTTCATGAGTTTATACAGGTTATGACAAGCATTATTCCACCAGAGAGGAAAGATTCTATTAGAGATTTTTATATTTCTAGTATTATTTGAAATTATTTTAGCAATATTGACAGATAGATTATGATTGGGGTCGCCTTTCTTAAAAACTGTTTATTTTGCTTGTTTTATTACAGAGGGCCAATCCACTTTTTTTATTGTACGTTTACTCGAGTTATGAAAATTAAAATCTGTGATTATAGGACAATGGTCACTATTGTAGGAGCTGTCTAAAACGAAAGTATTGCTGTAACCGATGAGGCTTGAAGAACATAAAGTAAGATCCAGAAGAGCACTAGAGCCAACATTGCTTCTATGCGTTGGAACATCAGTATTGAGAATAATGAACTAGAATTTGTTAACCAATCCACAAAGATTTCACTGCATTGGGAAGCATGATTTGAACCCCACATTGGGTGATGTAAATTAAAATCTCCGAATATAAAAACTGGGTCCGATAAGGAATCAAGAAAAGAACTCATTTGTGTAATATTGAGCCCCCGAGGTGCATATAAATTTATCAGATAAAAGGAAGCATCATTAATTATAATTTGCAATATTAAAATTTCATATTCTGAAGATGGCGTGCTGTTAAAAGATATTTGTCTGGCAGAAATATTTGATGGTACTGCTATCAGCAGCCCTCCTCCTGGTCTGTCGAGTCTGTCTTGTCTGAAAATGGTTTTACCAGGGATTTGCAAATTGTCACTAGGTTTTAAAAAGGTCTCTTGTAATATCAAAACATCTGATTGTGAAAAGGGAGGAATTTTAAACCAAATAAGTTTGTTTTTTAAGCTTTCTGCAATTCCATTGTAGAAAACGCATAAAATAACTATACTGGTGGGGGGGGGGTCTTAATCCTCCGCTTGAAGAAATGAAATATATTTACGGATATAGATAACTTATCTATATGTTTTAAAGAAAGAAAACCGTAACTTAGACTTCGCAAATACTTTCTGCATCTTAAAACTTTAAAATTATCCTATTTCAATACTATTTTATGTATCATCCATCTTTTTAGATGTACTTGGTATGGATATTTCAATTTTCTGTTGCGGTAGACTTATTTTTTTTCATTCTATTAGGTGATGATGGTTGTTTCCTGATTTCTATTATTTCTATCAAATGTTTAAACATGGATTCTATCATTATTTGCATTGTGTTCATTATGGCTGTAGTTTGTTTTTCAAGAGCTATTTGAAAATTTTCTACTATATTTTCTAATTTTTTCTCAAATTCCTGTATATTTGGTCCTGGAGCTGCTGTTTTTACTGCTGTAGCGTAATTTGCGGAGTGAGTTTCTTTAAACTTTCTTCGAGCTTCTCCCAGTGTGATATGTTTAGTACATTTGAATTCGAGAATTTTTTTTTCTTTTATAAAAGAGGGACAGTTGAGAGAGTTTGCCGGGTGATCTCCTTTGCAGTTTGTGCAATTTGAAGGATTTGTACATTGTCCAGAATGGGATCCACCGCAATTAATACATCGGACATCATTAGAACAAAAGCGTGATGAGTGCGTGAAACTATAACAATTGCTACATTGACGGAGTTTATCTATGAATAGTTGAGTTTTACACATTCTGGTGTGTTAATGCCCAGAATAGTAACTAAGACAGGAGAGGCTTCCTGACGACTATTTGTCTTGATGAACTACGGATTTCAACAATTTCAATATCATTTGATTTTTTTAATTCAGTTGCCACATCCGCCAGATGTACATTAGTTGGAATGTCAAAAAGTAGGAACCGCGAAGTGAACCCTTCCCATATTATGCCGGCCTTTACTGGAATATTTAAAATTTGTTCAATAGCTGTTATCTGAACAGCGCATATTGGATCCGAGGTGTTTATTTTTATTTTTCCGCTTCGAGTGAAATACATATGCGTTATTTTATCTTGCCTTGGTATTTTGCTTTTTAATTCAGCATGTAATAAGTGTGGGTTCGATTTAGGGATGCTTCCATTTTTTCCTGAGTGTTCAAGTAAAATTGTAATTTCATTAAAGCTTTTATTGTCGATTCGCAGAATTAATTCTTGGGTACTTTTGGTAGATTTAAAATATTTAAAGTCCGTAGGTTCCTTAATATTATCTGTCATTTTTACTTCATTGGATTCCGTGATCCGGAATGTGGAGTGACTCAGCTTGAGTCCCCTTCAAGCAACGAAAATGAAGAAAAAAGAAATTGGTTAACTTATCAAAATCCAGAATATAAAGAAAATAAATAAGTAAAACCTCTTTCTTAGAGGTGTACCAAAATATAATGATACACTGTGAAGTGGCGCGCTTATCCGGTTGGATAGAACCAGGTACCTTTGGATCCGAAGCCGAGTAACTTATACACTACACCAAAATGATCACCGTGGTGCGGAGGTAGTTACTGGCTTATATAGATGGTACCGCTACATACACCCCACCAGTGAGTCGGTGGATGGCGAACGAACGATGTATTTGTTTAATCAAGCGTGTTTTTGCTGCTGCGTCATGAGTTGTGACAGCTTTTTTTTTCTTCTGATTGCGTCATATGTGAGACGACTTTGTTGATTGCGTCATATGTGAGTTTTGACGACTTTGATTGCTCTTCTTGCAGGTAGATGGCGCCACGACAGTTCAGAACGTTGCGTCTTTCTGAGTTCAGCCAGGGTCATCAATCAAAATGACTGTTGGCTAGCATTTTACTAAAAAAACATAACTTTATTTACATAACATAATTATTAAATTAAAACAAAAACTCCGATGGTCGTTAGTCGACCTGTGCTGATTAGAAGTAAATGCTTAACAGTCTTCTGTCGGATTAGTTTTTATAATGCTAAAGGGTTGCCACATTCCGCCAAGTTGCCGGCGCAGGCGAGAGTGGCATGCACCGCAACTGTATAAGAAAACACTGAAAAACTCGGTCAGATTCAACAATCTCAAGATTTTGAAATACACCTTTCCGCGTCTCAAACGACAGAATCCTCTTCAACAGAAACCTAAGAGCTACGCCAACAAATGTAAACAAACACTAACACACTCGCTTTTCCTGCCAGATTCTGGATAAAAAATATAAGCAAATCCTGTTGCCAATTATATTTTTGAAGATTCTGAAAACTCAAATTCATATTTAAAAGCGTATAAATTTCCTACTGTTGTATATTTAAACGATACTTTGAAAAATAAAAATGTAAACAAACATTTTTTTCAACTTCTGGAAAGTGGATTTGTACTTCCGATTTCAAAAGTAGCTATATATCGAATAAAATTCAAATTCTCATAACCTTAAGTCATAAATAAGATAGAAACAAAATTTAAACACCATTTTATGGAAAACGTTTTAATTTTAAAACAACATTGAGAAATTCAAAAATGAAAACTTTATAGAGGATCTTATTAGTTTTATAAAAATACCTAGTTTATTTTTTTCTGTTCACTAGAACAAAAACTACAAGTGTTTTAGTAAAGGCAGATGTCATTACTTTAAGCAAAATGTTATATTTTATAGCAGATTTTTTTTTTTCTGAAAATTCAAAAACGGACAGTGATTGATAAAAAAGGTTTTTTAAATAATTAGCCGAAATTTTGTGTGTTTGTTCTGCATAACAGTAGAGGTGCTTTAACCTTCAGATGTATCAATCACTGTTTTATTGCAAAATTTACAGTCACATGTTATGAACGATTGGTCCTATAACTTTAAAGAATAGAAAATTACTTTAAAGAATTCGAAAAACACTTTTACTCTTTTCAGGCTTAGCTGCGCTAAAATCAAAATGTTTCAACTAGTCTGATGCCAAAATACGAACTGTTGCCAATACGGAAAACTGAAGAAGGTTATAAAGAAGTTCAGTTCAGTACAGCATTTCGCTGTAAATAATGGAGACCTGGCCATCGCCTTATGCTCCGTGAAAATTTGATGAATATTTTAATGGTGACAACATCATTTGGATGATGTCATGTTTCTTGAATTGTAAAATACTACGAGTAGATGTCCAAAAAATGAAGTAGATTAAATTATTATTATTATTTTACTCTGAAATTAAATGAAAACTGTATTTATCTATATATTTTTGCTTTTGTTCCACTATTTTTTCCAAAAGATTTCCTCTCTGTTCAGATAATGTTTTAAGCCTTTTCACATTTTCTTTTAGGTTCTTATTTATTGGTTTGATGTCTTCAAGCTTTTTCGTCTTTTCATTTAGTTTCTTATTTACAGGTTTGGTGTCATCTTTTGATATTCTTAAATTGGATGCAGCTTTTTTTAAAGTGGATTCTATTGCTTCCATCAAGGAAGTAAAACTCGAATTTAAATGTACTACCACCGAATTAAGTTCTTTCGTAAAACGTTGTACTCTTTGTTCTAGTTTCTTTTCAAAGATATTATGCTTTCTTCAAATTTCTGTTCTAATTTTTGGATCCGATTTTCTAGTTTTCCTATTTCTCTGTTTGATTATTAAATGTTTTGGTGGAATATGAAGTTTTGAAACTTTTCTACAGCTTCGTTTCTCGAGATTAGTTGTTCTACTTTGCTTTTTAAGATTTCAACTTCTTCTTGATATTTCTGCATACTTTAGAGTTGGCTTCATGTGTCTCTCCACAAGAACTACATTTTTCATTTCAGCTTCTTTACATTCGTTTTCAGGGTGGTTTAATGAGCATATTCATTTCAAAATTGAATAACATAGCAACACATCAGAATTAAAAAATTAAAAGTTTGTTCATAAACTTTTGGGACGGAATGGGCTGTGTTTATGTTATTTTTTGTAAATTTTTGCCAATTTTTCCCATTTTAGTAATAATATTTATTTTTATCTTCCTAGTTTTAGCATATTTTTCTTAAAATGTACTAAACAAATCTAAACACCACAAAAAAAATCCCCATACCTCCATTTTTTAAAAAAAAAGTTGTTCCAAGTAGTCGGATACCTGAAGTAAAACAAAGTTTTTAAAATTATGAAAACGAGCGCCCGCGCGAATGAAAATATATAATCAATTTATTTAATTCTTATAAATTTCAGAATGTTAAAAATTTAATACTTGTAATATAGGGGCTGATATGAATGGTGAGCAAATTTGTATCTCTGGAGGCTAAGCATTAAAGTACTTTTGTCAACATGGTTGCGGGTGGTTATGGTCATGAACTGGCAACCAGCATTGTCGAGTCATGGGTTCGAGTCCTATTAACATCAGAATCCTCCATAATACACAGGGCTAACACATGTTAAATCCATCAATGCTCAAAGTTCTCCAGTTGACATGGTTTGGAAGTTTAGAGAGTTGGCTGCAAGCTGGCGTTCGTCATTTGACTGAGGTTTAAAATTACTTATTTTGCCAATAGCCCTCACGTTGCTTTAGAATACGAAGTTAATAAAAATCAATGTAAATTTAAATGCTGCTGCAATACAGATAACAAATTTTGAAATCGGTTTAACCAGTCAAACTCCTTTACAATAAAATACATTAATTTTCTTCCTCCGAAACCAATGGAAAGCAACATTTGCGATTGATTTGAAATAAGTTATTCGAATAGAGAACTAATACAATTTCAAAGTAAATTTGATGTAATTGCAAGTATTTTTGGTGCCAGTTTCGATTGAATTAGTTATCGAAACACCAAATATATATCTTGCATTCAGAATGAGACAAAAAAAAAAAAGAAAGCAAAACGAAATGCGCTTTGGATATGTGCTTGAAATAAGATTTCTAATAAATATAGTGCGTGTTGTGTGCTCTAGAATAATCTTAAATCCATGATATTTCTTAGCTTTTATTCGTAACAATAAATTTGACAAATCATTAACTATTCAAATTTTTCTATTATATATAGATTGAGATCCTTGAAATATATTAACATCCGTGGAACAACGGCACATGAAGCAACGCCGAAGCCAAAGTGATTACATAAATCCTTCACATCTCGTGTTTATTCAAATAAACCAAGTGATATCTTCATGAGCGAAATCATGAGCTCATTACGTTACTAAAACTTCTTTCTACAATATATATATATATATATGAGTGAGTGAGTGAATATTAACGTCGTACTATTTAGCGACACAGGGCTTTTGGCGACGGACCGGGTAATTTTGAACCCTGGCAAGTGACGCGGACGACACCTGAGCTGCACCCCCTCTCCTAACTACCACACCAACGGGAGGACGTTTGAGCTCTCGACAGATTTAACGTGCATCTCTGCCCTGCACGGCGGGTCTTCAGTGGTACTGAGACTCGAACTCAGGACACGCTAGCCATGATCCGATGCCTTGATCACTTGGCTACCGCTGCCTGTATATATATATATATATATATATATATATATATTATATATATATATATATATATACTAGCTGTTACCCGCCCGCTTGGCTGGGTATTTCATGATGTTTTATAAATTTTTGTTGGTTATATATATGTATAAATTTTTGATATTTAAGTCCTAGCATTAAGAATTCGATTGTATTGAAAAATATGCGCCCCTTACGTTCCTCAACGCCACTTGGGAGTCGATTTTCATGAAACGCATTTTGTTTCGTATCTGTATTCTATGAGAAGAATCTGCTTACCAAATTTCAACACTGTGCGTCTAATAGTTTAAAAATCGGAATAATTATTTATATCTCCCTTAACCCCCTGCAACACCCATTGAGGGTCATTATTCCCAAAACCCATTTTGTAGCGGATATTTACTCCATGAAAGAAACATGTCTACCAATTTTAAGCAGGTTGGTCAAGTAGTTTAAGGGGTCTAGGGACTCTTAAATTGCAAATTTTTCAATTTTTGAAAAAAATATATGTTAAAGCCTCAACATTTCTGAGCATTTTGATACCAAAATGTTGTTGATATTGTAAAAAGTTCCGAAGTTATTGAGAAATAACTAGAGAAATTTAAACAAAATCCCTATCTCTTTCGTATCTCTCTTTAACTTCATTTTTCTCAAAACAACAAATTTTAGCTTGCGCGCAGAAATTCTCAGAAACTATTTATGAGATCGATTTGAAGTTTCATACACGTGTTCAAAATATGGCTCTTCATAACTTATACTTCAATTTTCAAGAAAAAATTTAATAATTTTTTTTATTTGAATTTTAATTTATTTTTTTCTTAAAATTTTAAAATATTCGTTTTAATTGTATTTAAAAAATATTTTTTTTCTCTAAATTTTTTAAAAGTTTGTATAACTTTGAAAGTGAACATTTTTATACCAAGTAAAGTTAATTTTGTAAATTTTGATCAATTTTGTAATTCAGAATCTTGCGCGCTGTAAAATACTAATTTTCAAATTTTTGAAAAATTGTCCAATTTTTATTTCCGTATAAATTAAATAATTTAATTAACACAAAGTGGAATGAAAAACTATAAAATTACAATTAAAAAAAATTAAATGTTTTATCAAATAGTATTATTTTCTTTTTGAATGTTTTTTTCAGTGAATGTTAGCATCTAACTAGGTTTCCCCCCCAAAAAAGGAAATGTTTAACACTTACATATGTTAATCAAACATCCAAACGTTCATGAGCTATCTGTAGAATTTTTTTCAATAGTATTTATTGATAATGGATTTTAATATATTTTTTTTAAATCAAAGGAATGTTTCTATTATTTTATTATTAAATTATTATTTGTTAATAAAAAGTATATCGCCTATTATTTAGGATAAAATAATACGATCTAGAGACATTTTTAATCTAACTGTAAGTAACGATTGATTGATTAATGAAAACCTGAAAATTTTTTTATTTTTTAGATACCTAAAAACAATCTATTATAAAAAAAATGATTTTAATTAAATCAAGCATCAGAATAGTTTATGCGTTTTTAATGAAATTATTTCTAAATCGTTGCGTATGAATTTATTTTCGTGTTATTAATCGATATTCTACACTATATAACTTCAAGCCTTTCTA
>BMAO01004392.1:0-86629 GCA_019973975.1 Trichonephila clavata
TTTAGGCGTATGGATCTCTCAGATGCATAATAAAAATAGTTTCAGTGCTGCGTCCACATGGAGGGGGGACATCGTTCCTCCTTCTTCTAACTGCCTTTCGTCCCTCGCCCTAGGTTTCAGTGTCAAGGTTGTGATGGATCTATACGGTTCCTTCTACTAACCTCTTGGGAATTCCTTTTGGGCCATCATTTTTTCAACCAACTTTCTCCGAAGACAGGAAGCGTGATTATGCAAATTAAGTTTAATATATATATATATTGTATTCGCGAGTTTGGGAGTTAGTGAAGTGAGAATAGATTGGATGTGAAGTGAATAGTTTAGAAGCGAAGTAAATCGGCAGTGAAAAGTATACATAAACAGCGTACGAAGCGAGAAGTTGGAATATTAAGGAAGTGATTAGTTCAACTATTGGAGAAGTGCTTAAGTCCACTCAAAAAGTTAGAAGATTGCAAGAGTTCAGGTACTGTAATCTCTATTTAAGTTAGAGAGTTAACTTATTAGAGCGGCCCTTAAAATAGTAAGCTCTGCATAAAGTTATCTTAAGGTTAGATCTGCAGGATTGGTTATATTCTCCACACGCCATCTCGTCTCACCTTCGTGCTCTGACTGATCAAAATGATTCTATTTAGAGTGTTGTGTTTGAGTTACAATAGTGATAAATAAAATAATTGAAGTTCATCATGTCGTCTGATCATTTAGTTACTCCTACACCTCAAGCCGGTTTACAGGGAAGAAGGGATGTAAAGTCCTTATAATGTGGAGGGCAATTTCTTCATATTTTGGACGAGATGCTTACGCCCAACAAAGTCAGTTCTTATGACAGTGTACTATTTCGTTAATTTATTTTTTTCCTTCTAAAATTGTGTAGTTTCCAGTTTTATAGTAAAATAATTCGAAACAAGTATTTTGTATTTTCTGTATGATAGTTTTTTTTGCTGGGAGTGGAGATACATCTGAGGAATGCCGCGCGCCTAGCCAGTGATTGTATTTTATTTTATCCTCAAGTATAACTGGAATAAACTCTTAGAACATCTATATGAGAATCGAAAACCACTCAGATCCTCGCGCACAAATCTAGGAACACTAGGTCACGAACTTTTGAAAGAGCACCTGCGAAGATGGTCTGAGTGCAGCATACACATGTCCCGTTCATTTGGATTCAGGATTGAAGAAATATCTGATATATAACGCCCCATTCAAGACAAAAAAAACCAAGAGAAACATCACCAGAAACTTGGAAAAGAAGATACTGTTCCCTTTTGTCAAGACATCAAGAAAAGATTATTAAAGTTCTGTAAAGTATTATACCAAAACTCCACGTACTCTGAACATTGTAAGATGATTTGTGAAGACTGCAACAAGGCATCTTAAAATGTTGTTGTTACTTATGCCACCTGCCTGATGTAGTCAGATCGAGGCCCACAAAATTCATATTGACAACAGGCTAGAGATACGCCTGTCGTTAGCCGAAGCTTTGAGTCCATGAAAGTGTCAACACGATTTTGCTCACGATAGATGGCGACACCATTTGGACCCACTGATTTAACGAGCAAATACTCTGTGTGCACTTGGCGGATATTTGGGGGCATCGAACCCAGGCCTTCCAGTCTGGCGTCCAATGCTCTAACCACTAGGCTACCCATAGCCATCTTAAAATGTAAACAGTGGTGACACAATTGATAACAATCCTTTAACTTTTGACGTTATATAATTAAAATATCTCAATTACTGATTATATATACATATATATTTTAAATATTATTTTATGTCAAATATATTTAAATGTCAAATCTCACCAAAAAATGATTCAATCATCTTCAAGCGTAGGTATATAAAGAATTTACGTCCCATCTTCCCTGTGACCCGGCTAGAGGTGTGGAAGGAACTAAATGATTAGACGACATGATGAACTTCAATTATTATATTTATCACTATATTCAACTCAGACACAAATAACACTTAAACAAGATTAATTTAATTAGTGATAGAATGGGAGAAAGCCGAGATTGAATGGGGAGAATATATTCAATCATGCAGCTCTACCTTTAAGGTAACTTTATACAGAGCTTATCTATATAATGACCGCACTAATAGTTTAACTTTCTAAATATCAACTTGATTAAAGATCACTGTACCTGAACTCTTGCAGTATTCTATTCCTACACATTGACTTTAACAGCTCTCCAATAGTTGAACTAATTACTTTCTTAATATTCCAACTTCTCGCTTCCAACAATGTTTACGTATACGTTTCACTGCCGATTTACTTCACTTCAGATCTATTCCCAACTCACTTCACTTCTAATATATTCTCCCTTCACTAACTCTCAAACTCGAAAATAAAGAATATATATAGTGGACTTATTTTGCATAATCCCGCTGTCTTTTCGAAGAAGGTTGGTTGATAAAAAAGGCTGGCAACAAAAAATTCAATCTGAGGTTAATTGAAGGACGCTTATAAATTCGTCACAAGTATGAGGTGATGCATCTGAGAGATGCCGCGACTCTAAGGATGGGACTTTTTAAGGCACGCCTAGTGGAGGGATAAAATGGCTTAAGGATTTTTGGTACCCTAAAAATCATTAAACTGTGGAAAATTTTTTATTGGTTTATTTGATTCCCCGAATCTTTATAAATATGCCTGCAAAATTTCAAAGCTTTACCTGCATTTTTCATTAAGTAATGGAGCAATGTTTGATGCTAAACAGCAACTACCACGCCTACATTTCAGATTATCTGCTAGAAAAGAGCCTGATAAAAAATGAATGAATTTTTTTTCTAATGCGCATCAATGAGATTGACATTATATATGCAATAATAAATCATTTTAAGAAAGAATTGTTGAATTCATGCAAAAATTCTAGTTTGTGAATTATTTACTGGAAGGTCAAATGGATTTGGTCAAGATTTAAAAGTTGTGCGTGCTTTTGATGATATTATCATGAATGAAATTAAAACTTCAAAACGGATAATCCCAAAGCACAAATACTAAATCTCATTTTGATAACTCAGATAATTAAAAATCTAATTCGCAAGAATAGAAAAACTCTCCCATTTTTATATATTTGTTTTTGGTGATATATATATATATCCCATGTGTGCGAGTTTCAACACTTTTATTATTAAAATATTTTAAGATATTTATTTAAACAAATGCACATATACAGTTCTTAGATTTTGATGTATTTTACCTACAAATTGCTATTTGATTTTGCTTTTATTCGTATACAATATTTAACATGCGAAGGCTTTTAAAATCATGGAAATAAAAAATAAAAGCCTAAACATCTTTTGTGCATGGTGTGCATTAGCTCTGAGCATGGAATTATATTTGAAGTGTGTGTATTTATTTTTTTTATAATTATTAAGATAAAGTTTTATGAAATATTGATCTTCCATTCGTTTTTTTCTATATATTCATTATGGCAGTATACTTTTTAATTGTTCTACCTTTTTCCATTTTTTTATGGTAAGTAATTTTAAATAAGCTAATTAACATTTCATAAAAGTTTCAGACTATTCGATGAATATTATATCATGCTATTCATGGAATGAAAACTTCAAACTCATATTTCTCCATGTTCAATTTTTGTACATATACTGTTATTCAAAACCCTAAAGCTTTTTTGATAATTGAAGTACGGGTTTGAAATTTTTTATACATGTCCTGAAATGTATGTTTTTAAAACTGTGCATGTGGAAATAGCTCTAACAAGTTTAGAACTTTTTCTAAAAAAATTCAAAATCAAAATTAATGTTTTTTGGGGAATTCCTGGACGTTTAACTATAAAAAAATTAATAAAAATTTAAAGAGCAGCAGAAAAAAACCCATGCACAGTTTTGTGTAGTATATTATAAGGTACTTGGAAAAACATTTTTGAAAGAAAAGAAACATATTTAAAAGAGCCTTAGGGATTTAAAAATGCTTAAAAAAGCTAAAAAAATTAAATTAAAAGCTAATTAAATTTAAGCTAAAGCTAATTAAATTTTTTGTATGGAATTATTATTAAATATTAATCTTTATAAAATACAATTAAAACCAAATATCAAATATGAAAAATAAAAAAAATTGTGAAGATGGTACCATATTGCCTTAATTTAAATTCAAAGCAGACTTAAAATACTTATAAAGAAGCGTATATTTGAAATTGTGAAGTTTTCTCACGATTAGACTTGAAACTGCACTCTGTTTTTAGGAAGTAGTATAAACCTTTTTTTTAAGTCAGTTCCTAATTAGATCAACAAAAAAATTATTTTAGTTTCTTTTTATTAAATAGTTATAATAGAAATATATATACACATATGACAGAAACACATTTTTAAGTGGCAATTAATTTTTATTAATTATCATTAAAGTATCGTATTGTCATTCAAAACAATCGTTAATGTAAAACTTCAATTCAACTGAATGCTTTAAAAAGTGAAAAGAAAAAATTCTTTTAAGGATTTGACCCAAATCGCTAACAATGGAGCCAACGTGGCTGTATCTGTAATTCTTTAAATAATTAATTTCAGTCAACTAATTATAATTAATTATAATTAATTTATCGTATTGTTACCCAAAACAATACCGTATCGAAAATTTCAGCTCAAATGAGTGCTTTAAAATGAGGGGCAAAAAACCTATTGAAGTTTTGACATAAGTCGCCAAAAACGATGCAACGTGGCTGTACTTGTAATTTTTTGAATAATTAGTTTTAATCAATTAATTTTTATTAATAATTAAATTTCTGTATTGTCATCCAGAATAATCGTGTATATAAAATTTCAGCTCAATTGAGCGCTTTAAAATGTATTTTGTTAACGATTGAAAATTTAAACAAGATAAATATATAGAGAGAGTAAACTAATAGTATGAATTGAAAAATAAGCAACAAACAATGGAAGTAGCATAATTTGTGCAGAAAAAGTGTACATTAAAAAAATTTGCATATGTACCTGGTATAAGCAGAATTTGAACTAGGGATTTTGAAAAATTACTTAATTCAGTACATCTTGTGAAATATTAAACTATAAATAAATCTACTCCTAATTATGTATTTTAAAGCTCCTAGTTTAAACTCGGCGCAGAAATTTTAGTTCTATACAGGCAAAATATTATTATACAAGCATTTTTTGTAAAAGAAAATTTGAAAATAAATGAGTTTTTTCTTCGTTTTTTGCCAAAAATCTGCATTACAATATTTTTTTTCCATTTGATTTTGCATCCACTCAAAGCAATTTTATATGCATATTCTAATTCAAGTGACACTAAATATAAAAAAATATATATATTTATACTCCTTTCAAAATTACAGTTCAGAATGAGGGTAGTCCCCTTAAGGTATACCACTACCCTAAAATTGTAAATTTTGTCCTAAACTGACAATTTTTTTATAATTTTATTTTATACGCCATCTTATTAGCTTTATAAAAATACTAATTTTTATTATTTTCCGTTCATTAGAACAAAAACTACATGTATTTTATTAAAAGCAGATGCCATAACTTTAAGCAATATATCATTCTTTAAAATGCGTTTTACTCAAAATGTTTTTTTTATCAAAATGCTCAAACGGGGACAGCAATTGCTCAAAAAGTTATGGAAAATAATTAACTTAATTTTTTGTGTATGTTCTGCATAGTAATAGACGAGTTTTAACCTTCAGATTTATCAATCACTATTTTATTGCAAAACTTACCGTCCCTTATGTTAATATAATCACTGTTTTTTAAGCAATTTCATATAATAACTAAGATAAAGTTCTCTAGTTTTTGTAAAAATAAAAATATCTCTTATCCTGAAGGTCATTTAAAAAAATAAATAACATTTTAACACATCAGAGTTTGAAAAATTGAAAATTTGTTCATAAAATTTTGGAACAGAATGGGCCCCATTTATGTTATTTTTTGTAAATTTTTAACCATTTTTTACCATTTCTCAGTAACAATAATTTCTTTTTCTCTTCTTAATTTTAGCATATTTTTATCTTAAAATGTTCTAAACAAATCTAAAAACCACAAAAAATCCTCATATTTCCATTTTTTTTACAAACATTTTGTCTCAAGTAGTCGGAAAGCTTAAGCAGTAATTTTCTAAGAATGTGTTTGCATTTCTCTCATAGTTCCTCTTGCACTGGAGTCATCGACGATTGCTACTTACAAATGGAAATTGGTTAATTCACTTCAAATATTATTCTTAAGCGATTTCCATTATGTTTATCATCAAAAGATTCTCCTCTGCTTCTGAAGTGATTTAGGAAATCGATATCAATAGCAGAATCAATTACGCCATCCAGTACATTCCGAAAGAGTCCATCTTTCCAGAAAGTGTTAAGTGCCATCGCTGCAATTAGCTGAACTGTCCGGGTAGAATGATTCATTTCGTAGTATGCAAGATGATACATCCAGCAATTTAATTAAAGTTTGAAAACTTGTTTTAAATCCGATGTTTAAGTTTCAACTCTCACACAAAATTCGAAGGATCTAAATCAAAGTCGATTCATCAAACTTAAAGATTTCGTTTCGATCGTAGTCTTTTCTAAATTCCGTGAATAGGAAGTAAGTTAGTATGTTCTAGAACCCTATGACTTTAGTATATCAACGCTTTCAATGCAGTTTTGATAAAATTGTATATATTGTGAGTTTAAAATGTCGTCCTATCTGGTACTATATTTTGAAATACAGCTTAAATTATATGGTATGTTTTATTTGTTTAGAAGGTACAATAGTTCGTTTTAACAAAAAAGGGCAGCAAACTTCGTGTGGAGGCAAATGATGAAATGGAAAAATTATTCCATAACTCATCAAATAGAATAAAAGACAGAGAGACACAGAAAAAGAAGAAAAATACAGTAATACATCGACTTACGTGGTTTCCAAATCTTGTTGATTCGAATTTTGTTTGAGCGCTACACAAATCAACTATTCACTCCCCTCTTCTTGTTTAGCTAATGTACATGCTCAGAGGTATCACGTGTAGTAAGCATTTAGCCATAATAATTTATTTTGTATCGTTTATTTCTTATCTTTGGAGTGATTTTGACTCTCATATACAGTCGAACCTGCTTTTGTGCGGTCCTTTTTTAATCGAATTTTATTTTTGTGTTTTGTTTTTCGGGATATGAGTTTCAACGGCTTTAACGCCACCGTAAAGTTTTCTAAGACTGTGCATAAATACACTTCAAGACGCTCTGTTCATTTGCTGTAAACAATCTCCCCAAAATGCTCGTTTAGCTGATTTCTATCAAAGTGCTAGTAGCACGCACTTGATTGAAGACGAAACTTATGACAGTGTATCATAAATAATTTGATAAATTATGAAGACGGACAAGAAGTACTGGATTCTCTGAGAATGGATAAAATATATGCTGGGATCCAGCTTTCTATCAAATCGGAAAAGAGATACCAATTCGGAAAGGAGTTAAAAATTCCAAATAAAGCTTCGATCATGCATATTTGGTTATCATGACGTTTACAAGCAACTGACCAACCGACCGTCGTCGCAGAAACTTATCACATACATTAAGGGGCAAAAAAAATCAATTGAAATTGTGTCTTCAAGTGACGAAAGCGATTTTGAACTTATTCATCACTGAAAGATGAGAGATATGGATTAGACAAGCAGTAGTGAATTATGTATGTGCATTTTGAAAACTTTTCCATTCTTACAATGAAAAATTAAATGTTTTTAAAATGTGTCCGTGTAAATTAATTATTTATGCTGCTTTGAAGCATTTTCCCGTAAGTTTCGTAAATAATTGACTTATATTCTATGTGTGACTTTTTTGTATGCCGTCCCTCTCCGTCGCATAAAACAAAATTTTGTAGTATGACGATAAACTTGTTTCTTAAATGTAAGTATTTATGAAATTTTCCAATATTTTTTGTGTGGTTTCTTTTTATGTGGTCCCTATCTCCCGCGCAAAAATTTGTTTAACTGTATATTATTCATGCGATACATCTAAGGAATATCAGCCGTGAATGCAAAGATGTGTTTCCGGAATCTCACTAACAAAGAAAAAAGGTTGTTTTGAAAGACTACGCCATTGTGTTGAATGTTCAGCGACATTCGACTGGTAGTCAAGGTAGAAGTTATAAATACTGTACATACACACATTCAAGGATATGGAGATTATATATACATAAAGCAATATACACTGTAGATTTCATTTCTACCAGTTTCAGATTATATATAAATACTTAACAAGTATTTATTTTAAAACATAGCTGAATTGTGTGATAGCAGCTAAGTACTAGATATAACATACTATACTGTTCTAATTAATTGGGACAAATGACAAGAAGAAAGATTTTTTCTAAAACTGTAGCTTTTTATCATTACATAACTTAAATAGACTGAAAAATCTGTATATTAGTATGAATAAGTCTTCCTTTAGCAGAAATGACTTTTACAGCCCGGCTTGGCATTGACTTCACTAGAGTTGCGCACATGTTCTTGATTTCATCATCTTGGAAACAAATTAGTATAACCCTTTTATCATTTGCTCTGCTGTCGTGCATCTTATCGAAGCAATTCCTGAGAATATGCCATCAGTTTTGAATTGGATTTATGTCTTGGGAAATTTCAAGCCAATAAAGCACTTTTTTTTATTTTTCGCGTAAAAGTATGGACCAATTTCGATTTGTGACAAGGGGCCAAGTCATGGTGACATGTTCCATCAAATATTTCCATGAATATGGAACAATCCTAATACATAATATTTCTATACATTTGGCATTATTCATCATGTATTTAAGAGTAAGTAAGCTTCAATGGCCATTTGTCATGAAAAAGCTCCAAACATCTGTTTAGAAGGGTGTTTTACAATCTGCTAGATATGCAATCTGGTAATAAAGTTTCAACTTCACTTCGTCTAACTACACGTGAATTGTATTCCTGCACAAATAAATTTTTCGCCACTCAAAATCACTTTCTTCCAGTGGTTAACAGTCTATGATCGGTATTTTTCGGCCCATGCTAAACGTTTTTTGATCATTTTCTGAGTAAGAAATAGTTTTTTCTTCAGTCTTGTTGCCTTAAGGACACCTTCCAGAAGCCTTTTCCGTGCATCAGAGACACTCATTTCAACACCATTATCCAATAAATCCCTCCAAAGGTCTATGCTTGTCTTTCTTGAATTTATTTTGCTACTTTTGTATTAAAATTTTGTCAATTCTTGGAGTAGTTTTCTACTTCCACCCACATTTTTCTTTTCGTTTTGGAAGCCATTATCCAGAATTTTGAAATGCTCTTAAAACTTTTATTTCGATCACACCAATTGCCATAGTTATATCTCTCACAGTCATAGAAGGGTTTTCATTGAGAGTGATTTATTTTAGAACTGTTCATCGGGGGTAATATCCATCTTTGTACAATTAAAAGTAACACGTCTTATATACAGAACGCAAAATTGAAATTACCAGCTGTCCCACTGAAAGACTCCCAACTGAGCTCCTGATACACTAAAATGAATAAATTATAATCAAAGTCGATCTGTCACATTACCTAAAGGCAGATATAATGTGTTTGAGGTGGTTCAGGACATCTCTAATAATCGCATACCATCTGAAACATGTTTGTCCCAATTCATTCGAACAGTATAGTATATGTACTTTTTTAAGGTGAAGCCGGGTGTAAGTTATTTCCTTTTCTCTCTTTTCCTAAAACTTCAGATTTTTTGATGTGCAACTCTTACCTTTCTTATTATAAAGACACTTTTGAATTATGGTAACTGATGTTAGTAGCTGTTACATCATGCATTCTAAAATAAACATTTGTGAGTTCACAAAGTACAACATTCCAAAGATAATCTGCGCCACACCTTTTACATTATGCATTCAAAATCACCTTAAAATATCAAATCTAAGCATTCGGATATGAGGCTAGACGTCCTCCGTTAAGAAAAAAAAAATAAGAAAACATGTTTGGATAGATGTTATTTGGAAGATCCTCCAGTCACTTCACACCAAGTGGCTACGGACCTATATGTGGAATAAGAATTTCCTTCCCAATAAAAAAAAATTGTTGGTGGACTAGACATGTATTTTCCTTCTACGTGATAATTTCTCATATATTTTTCTTTTTTTTCTTTCAAGAATCACCACTCTCCGGTTTATTTTGCTAAGAATAATTTTAAAAAAATATTCTCTCTGATTATTTTCACAAATATTGAAAATCTGGTAGAGGTCAGCATATTTAAATCCAATTAAATAAATCCTGACTATATAATTGAAGCTAAATTAAATTGTTATACTTGTTGTGTTGCACGCTTCAATTCCACACGCAGTTTGAAGTAATCCCAAACAGTGACGTCATCTTGCATGTTTTATTTATTTCTTACAATAATGATGCTTAAAAATTATTATGTCGTATGAGTGGCAACAGTTTTTGTTTTGTGCACACAAGAATAATAAAGGTGCTATGAACATTTGGTCCTATAACGTTAAGGTATCGAAAATTGCTCTAAAAAATTCGAACACTTTTATTTTTGTTAGGCTTAGCTGCGCTAACATCAAAACGTTGCAACAAGTCTGATGCCAAAATGTTAACTGTAACCAATCCGTTAAATTGAAGGTTGCAAATAAATTGTTTCCAGATTTACAAGTATAAATATAAATACAGTAAGGTTATATAAAATACAAAGTATAGTAAATTACAACTACCAAAATATATAATTATAAAATTCATCTTGAAAATCAATTATTTTTCAAATTATAATATTCTAAAATTTTATTACATTACTGTTTGTTTATTAATTACTTTTCAAAATATGACGCTCTGTAATTTCATTACATTTTTGTTTATTAACTCACTCGGGGCTCGTGCAGCCATTAGTTGATAACGAGTTGAACCGTTGTTTTCCCAACAAAGGAAAAGAAAAAGAAAATGGCGCTGTTGTTTCAAATGTTTATATTTCATTTCTGTTTCAATGTTTACTTATTTAACAGTTGTGAGTTCGCAATAAGGTCGATTCATCACTAGAGGGCGCTGCGATCGTTTGACTATCATCACGGGATTATCAACTTGCGATCAAGTAAACTTTAACAGCTGATCGTATTACACTTGTTGTTGTGCGCTAACTTTCGAATTTGCATACATTATTATTAAATATTCTTTAAAGTTTTTTAGTACTCTAAATGTTTTTAATATATGTTGTAGTCTTTTGCTTTTCGTATTGTAATTAAATATATACGTAGTTTTAGTTTACAGTGTTAGATTTAAGCTTATACTTCTGTTCTTTGATTTCGTGTCTTGTGTTTTTGTAAACTTTTAGGCTTAGTAAATATATATATATATATATATAGTTTGTCAGCCACATTATGTTTTTACAAATTATGGATTATTCAATTGAACAAAACCCTTCATACTTAAAAATTAAGTATTAAAGCTTAGAGCAGGGGGATACTCAGCGATGTCAATTTTTTAAGCGACCGGAATCGACGGCCAAGCAACTTAATTTAGCGATAGATGTTCCGATAATTTACGAATTGTAATTTTGCAATAAAAATAGAGATTTTTATGTGAAATTAAAAAAATATATATATATTTTTAAAGCTATCAGTAATGCTTACAAAAATATAAATTATTTGTTTTTTTTTTAAAGTCAAAGGAAAGAAATGATTTCATTTTGTTATATGATAGTAGAATCAAATCCGAAAATGCCGCCAAAATACTCAGTCGAATCAAACACGAACGAAACACGTGGCTATTTGCTTAGCGTACTGTCATGTGATTATGACGTCAGAGGAATCGAGTCCATTGCTGTTATTCAATAGAGAAAGATGATTTATTTATACAGCTCGTACTCTCTTATTATTACCGATAACGAGAAGCTGTCATAAAAAACACGCAAGAGTCTCAACATGCTTCGACAAAATTACTATCAATTAGAATATTTGCTAACTCCTCTGCGAAAAAGAATCAAATAAACACTTACTTCTCATTCCTTGTTTCATGCAATGTATACAGATGAAAAAGTATTTATTTTATAAAATAAATAGTAACGAAAAACGAAGGGAAAAAAAGATCATGTTATATTTAAAAAGGATTGTTGCAAAAGCTAAGCATATGACAGACGTGATATTTTTTTTCTATGTCTTCCAATCTGCGTCATGAAACAAGTAATACAAAAAAAAGTTAAACTCAATTTCTACTTTGAATGAATGAATAGAAAGTATTTTATTAATGATTGAAAATTTGAACAAGATATATATATATATATACAGATAGAGAGAGAGAGAGAGAGTGTGTGAACTAAAATAGTAGGAATTGAAAAAAGAGCATGATTTGCGTCCGCATTGTTTTAAGAATGCGTTTGGCTAGTTTGGCTGAAAAACCGGTAATTAGTTTAATTTATTTTAATTAATGAATTAAATATTCAAAAAAACTGTATTAACATCAAGTATCATATACTACAAGTTTAAAAAAAATTATTTGAACTTGATTGGATGAATAGAAAGTATTTTATTAACTGCAGTAGAACGTCGTTTATCCGAATCAATTGGAACATGACACCGTTCGGATAACCGAAAACCGAATGCGATCCATGCAGTGTATGAAACCGGACACTATACGAATATAGAAAATCATCACATGCGGGAAACATGCTTGAAGAAAAAGTAAAATAGGTGCAAAATGTCGCAATTTTACCTTTATTGTGGAAAATAATCACTTATTTTTGGCTGTACCATTATACACCTTCGTTTTTTCACTACAAGGTCTCTGATTCTCTCCAGCAGCAGTAGTTGAGTAGGACAGCACTCTGATTGTATGTGTAGTTCATACTTATTCCATAGCTGTCTCTAATGCAAAAAACGCGTCAGTATTTGACGGACACTTGCTACTTTGTTGTTGTTGTACTCGTCTTCTTCTGTTTCATCGTTGACAAAGTCGGATTCTTCTTGCACAAAATCACAATCTCGTCATCATTTAGCATTTGAAATCCACAGTCTTCTGCAAGCATGCCATCCAAGTTTCTACATCAACAAAACTCAACAAAAGAGCACGTATACACCCCTCACTTGGAAACAAACTGACCTAATATTTTCCCGCCCAAATGTTTACCAAATCACACAACTGAAATTCCCCAAATATCCCTCACCTTGGGTTTTCCAGTCACTTTTGGCCTCACGCGAAACAACTGTTGAGCATTGCACTGTTCGAAAACGTATCCGGAATTTGGTCCGGATATTTGACGCTCCGGATAATAAACGTTCGGATAAACGACATTCTACTGTATTGAAAATTTGAACAAGATAAATATATAAATATATAGAGAGAGTGAGATAATAGAGAGTAGGAATTGAAAAAACAATAGATTTTCATAGAACAAGATATATTTTCTATTTGGAGAACTGGTGCAAAATTTTAGAATCCAATATAAACCGTCTACAATGGAGAGAAACACTACAAACTTTTGTCTTTCCACTTGGTAAACATTAGTGAAATAGTTTGTGACAATATTTGTCTTACGCTTTAGCGGTTTGCAGACAATTTCTTTTCCTCTTCTCCCCTTTATTTTTTATTCTAAATCACACATAAAACTACAAGAGAAAGTTCATTCCTTCAATAGAATGGAGGTTTCAGAATTTGTAGTAATATGTATATATTTTGTCAAATGTTCCATTTAACTTGATATTAATATGTAGACTTGACTCATTAAACAAAAAAATATGCCACTCTAAAAGATAAAATTATACAGAATGGGATTTTAGCTTAAAAAAAATCAGAAGTTATTTCAATATTTGATTGCTGCATAACTGATTATTATCCTATGTAGAGAAGTACTAGAATATTCTTTTTTTATCATATCATTATATATAATTAAGTTAGTTAAACTAGTATTATATGTTAGGCATATAATGTTTATTTTATTATTACGTGATAATTAAAATAATTGTGTCACATAAACTTTTAATTTAATATTTCCTTTGTGTATGTAGATAAGAAAATTATCAAACCTAATTGTTCGAAGTTAACAAAGTTCAGTTTTTGCCTTTTGATACATATATGCATACTTTATTTAAGCTCAATTTGAATATATCGAGGAAAGGTTGTGACAGATCTGTGCGGTTCTTCACTAATCCTCTAAATATTCTTTCAAATTTTATTTATTTCAACCAATCTCTACCGGGAGCCAAAGCGTGATTTATGCAAATGAGATATTTTATATAAGTTCAGGTTTCGCGAGTTAACGAGAGAGAATGAAATGAAATGAGAAAGAGTTGTAAAGTAAAGAAGTAGATTTTTAAAGTAAAGTGAATCGAAGCATCGGAAAATCAACTCGCAGTCGTTGACGAATTTAGTCGTAGTAAAGTTATAAGCAAAGCTGAAGAGCTAAAGATTGAATTTGTAAAGTCAAGAGTGAAGTTAAGCTTTTATCTAATCCAACCTGAACCAATGCACTCAACAAGACGAACCTATCCAAGTTTAGGAATCAGGTTAGTGATTTAAAAATTGTAAGTACGTGTACGTGTGTTGGCTGTAATTGTACGCGCTGATCTTTCGTAGATTCAGTTTAGATTTCGTAGTTCCGCAATTAGTGACCCCTTCTCATTCTCCACTGTGTTTTATTGTTCTTATATTTGAATAGTGTATATATAACCTTCCTTGATTAAGAAATATCAATAAATATAGTGATTTGTAAAGATGTCTTTTGAATTCATTAACTCAGCTACACGTCCAGAAACGAGTAACATTAGACGAGCGGATGATAATCTTAGGGGAGGTTATGTTCCACGACCAGGTTTCTACTTTTATCTCTTATTTCTATCCTAATCAAAAACTTTTTATTTATTATACGATATATAATATATATATACATACATATATATACACTCAATTCCAAAAGTTAAGCACGAAGATGTAAAATGCAAAACAATCAACAAATACTGCTTTGATTGACACACAATTTGGCAGTAAAGTAGCATATATATTTATACATAAAACAAAATCAATAATTATGTACAGAAATGAAAACAATATTAAATTTTTGTAAGTTATCAGATAATGTCATAATGGAGACTTAAACAGAATTATGTATAAAGTGAAAATAAACAGCATAAAACAGCAAAAAACTGCATAAACAGCAGTTCAACTGAATGCTTTGAATCGTGAGGAAAATAAAATCTTTTTTAAGTTTTGACTTAAATCACTAAAAATGAAGCCGATGTGGCTGTATCTTTAAATCTAAAAGTAGTTATTTTCAGTCAATTAATTTTAATTAACTATAATTAAATTATCGTATTGTTAACCAAACCAATAATGTATAGAAAATTCCAGCTCAAATGAGCGCTTTAAAATGTGGAAAAAAAAACCTTTTCAAGTTTTGACACAAGTCACTAAAATGGTCGCCAAAAATGATGCCAAGTGGCTTTATTTGTAATTCTTTAAATAATTAGTTTTAATCAATTAATTTTATTAATAAATTATTGTATTATCGTCCAAAATAATCGTGTATATAAAATTTCAGCTAAAATGTGTGATTTAAAATGCATTTTATTAACGATTGAAAATTTGGGAATTGAAAAAAATAATTGCTGTGAAAATCAAATTTACTTTTGAAGTCTTAATTTAAATACGCACAAGGCTATTTTTTATCTCCGTATTTCCGATCTCGGAAAAATGACCTTATACTAGTAAGTTGAGTATTAGTGATACTTTTGACAAAGTATATCGAAATGCATTAAAAAATAAGTATCTATTAATATAGAAAAATATAAGCCAGGGTTTTTTAGAAGTAATCGAAACGCTCGATACATTTTTAAAAGATATATCCTCCTAATGTCCTAACCTGTCGTTCTTGAAATTTTGAAGGAGTTTTTCCGTAAACTGGAAAAAATTTATTTCTCCCAACAATTATAGGAAAAGACGTCCGGATTGATGTTATCTGGGGTACAATCCAGCCGCCTCGCATCAAGTGGGCGATAGCTGTCCTGAATCGGATATCCCGCCCATTTGGACTCTATGATCTCTGAAAAAAATGGTTAGGTACTCTGGAGCCTTTCCCTGTTCTGGATGATATTTCTTTATTATTTGTATATATTTAGTTGACCAATCGTCTTTTTTTTGCTGAGGGTTGGGATTAAATCAGTGCTTCTCAAATTTTCACTACTTGTGACCCAATATTCAATCACAATTTTCAGGCCCCCCGTCCACATAAATATGATATATTGAATTCAAAAATACTATACTTTTACGCTAAATCTGCAATATGACTTCAACCTCTTAAGTGCAACCGGCGTATATAAACGTCTTACTCAGTCAAAGCTTTAATTGCCCTGGACGTATATATACGTATTTCCAGTGTACGATCTTTTCTCTGTACTGCTATCGATAAAATTATTCATTCACTTATTGCATGGAATGCAATAAAAGGACCTCGACCGTGTTTGCGAAGGATTTATTTACTTCAGAGGATTTGAATATATTCATTACTTTTCTCCCCCTCCAATACATCACATACGCGCGCCTACGAGTAAAACGGTGGAATTGGGGAGCGAATTGCGTAACTTTTAATCAGCAGTTAAGGGATTTATTCTACACCGTACAAATTATCAATGTAATCTTAATTTGTGTATATAATTTTAAATATGACAAGCCCATGGGGTTACTGGTAATCATGATATAAACTTGTTCTTGTAGTATTGTTAAATTAATTATAAAGGTATCAGTACTGTACAATGAATTTTATAAGTGTCTTATATCAGTATAAATGTGTATTCAGTAAATTATTATTATTTTAAAAATAATCTCAAGTTTTTGACTTTTCACTATGCTCGCACCCTTCCTCCTAGAATTAGTGTACCCATCTAGGCTGTGATAATTCTACGAGGGCCCACAGTTTGACGCCCTCACTGTTTGAGAATTGCTGGATTAAACAAATAAATAAATTCTCCATTTCTGAAGTTTTATTTTTGATGTCGAGTAGAAAGTAACAGATGATAAAATCTTGCTACACTTGATCAGTTTAAACAGGTACAGATTATTAGATTGTTTCATAATAAGAATTTTCAATTTCCAATGCTTGAAATCGAAGAGACTTGATGTCTCTCACTCATTAAAATGTAAAAAAAAAATTTGTATGATAAGCGTACAAGTGAAAACTTGACTCTGAAGTCGGTACGGTAAAAAAATATTCTTTAATGCATCGAATTTGAGCGTCATTTTTGATACACGTAGTTTAGCCATTGCTGTTTTTTTTATAACTTTTATGTCAATGCATTCTTTTCTGTCTTCAACTGATTTCAATTAATTTTCACTCTAGTCTGTTTTACAAAACCAAAAAAACTGTGAGAGCCTTCCGATTGTGGTCTTTGGTGAAATGAAATGTTGAACCTTTTATCAAAAAGGGGCACGCATTTTCTTCAAAGATCTACTAGAGACCTGCCTCTTCACTCAGCAAAACTCGAAATTGACAGGATTTATAAAACAAGCTTTCGAAATGCTACCGCAAGTGCTGCTAAAAATAAACACCTAACTGTGTCTCGAACTCTCCTTGTGCTGCTGCTGCGGCTGAGTTTAGATTGTTGACTGGGCATGACTACCTTTGCGCTCATTTGTTTCGTTTTAATCTAACTGAACTTCCTCCTCCCTTTCTGTACTTTGTGTGCTTCTGGACAAGTCATGGATGTTAACCCGGGGTACCCTAGTGATCCTTCTCTATTTTCGACACTCTTTCTTGTCATTCAATTCATTCTTTCTTTCTCTTCCCGTCTAGACCACAGATATTAAAACAAATGTTTGGCGCAGTATAGCCGAAATCGGCTCTTGCGCCAATAAACCCCAAAATTATTTACTTACTCAAGTCATGGATGCTGCTTATCTTGACGCGCGTGTGCTTTTTACTTAAGAGTTTGGACTGTATTGTAAAGAAATAATGGAGAGCTCGTTGCCTAATAACCTGACGGTCAATGGCAAGGCACTTGGTAAATAATAAATAATGTTTTCAATTGATACCAAAAATGTTCAAGCTACAGTGTTGATTAGTAAGACTTCGGCAAACATTCTGTGAGCCATTCAACATTAAAATTGTGGCTTGCAAGATTTCTTGGTGAATATTGTAATCGTGAGAAAGATTCTTGTCTAAGTGTAGTAAGAAAAAGATTAGTAAAATTTAAACATCAAGTTTAGATATAAAAATCATAATTTAAAGTCAAAGAAAGCTTGCAGAACAGTTAAGTACCAAGCAATATTACTTCAATTGCATGCATTGAAAAAGGAAGGAAGAAAGAAAATGGGTTCCTCGTGAATTGACTATAGAAAAACTTCCCCTTAAGATTTTACATCTGCATGACTTTGCATTCATGATGTAAAAGAAAGATTTTTTGGCCCAAATTACTTCGGATGATAAATAGTGGATTTTGTACTACAATCCTAATCCCAGAAAAGCATTGACTGATTCAGGCGAGCCATTGGCATAGTTATATAAACGAATATTCATGTGAAGAAAATCTTACTCTGTGTTTGGATGAATTGGCTTCTGGAACCTGGTTTAACCGTAACACCTAAATATTAACAGGCCACATTGACGAAATTTAGAGTAAAAAGACCCTTTACTGGACTAGAAAGGTGGAAAGTGACATTGCTGCATGACAACGCTCGTCCACATACAACAGAATTCAGTCACTCATCTTCTGCTTATGCTGGGAAATTGCGCTGCAGGATTTTATTGGCGCTTGCTTCTCGTTCTAGCGCGTACTGAAAGAAGGTGGTGATTTTTAGAGCAGGCACAATATATTTCTTATGCTATACAATGAAGTTTGTTTTTTAGCTTTGATAATACATGGCAAACACTATGATTATGATTCTTCTATAAGTTTAGTATGTTAGCTACTTCGGCAAGTAATTTTTGCGTATCATCTGCTTTGGCTGTGAAATTGAAAAGCAAGTGGTGTATTTTTAAGATCTGGCTAGATTGATTATTGCTTATTCAAATCGATATCATCATATTTGGAACACCAAACGCTCACGAAGGATGAAGGTAGGCAAAAACGGCTCAATGACTATTTTGCTTCGAAGCCACACAGTCATTTCTCTTATTATATTTATTATCTCCCGATGAATGGCAAAATACCGTATATAATGATAGTGAATATTTCGGTGTGCAAATCTTTATAACAATTATGTATTCAATAAAGTTTAATTTGACTAAAGAAAACTGAGAGTTTCTATTTGATAACCTAGTCAAATATACTCTAACTCTTGAGTCCCAGCTTTAGAATGAATGGTCAAATTTTGATAGGAATATAAAATATATTTCGAATAAATTAGTATAAGTTTCTTCTCGAGAAATTATTATAATAGTCTGATTTTTTAAATAACACTTAGCTGGAATAATTAAGTTGTGTTTATTTTTAATGTTTATTTAAGATAGCCACAGATATTTGCATGGAATAAATGATTCAATTTATAACCTGGTTTTTTTTATCGTATGTGAAATGGTGTAAAAGTAATGGAAGAACAATGCATATCATTGTTATTTTACAATTGATTCAATATATTAAAAATATTATTTCCTACTTGTATTTAATTATAATGGTATAATTTTTATTTCGCCAATTTTAAAAAGAATATTTATAGCATTTATCCTAGGAATTAAATTTAATCAATGGCATAATTTTCAGCTAGTTTTCTGTTATACAATATTTACCGCCAAAGAAAACATCCTCTGAAGGGTGTAATTTTACTCCCTTTATTATATATATATTAATAATTATTTCAGTTACGTCATCAACTTTGCCTTATTTATTACACACATAGTGTTATCACGTGATCTCTCTGATATAAGAGTTTTTAAATAATACGTATTTTTTTAATACGATGTCTAGATTAGTAGAAAGAAAGTTGGTTATTTTTGGTAATATTCTGTATATTCTTCTATTTGTGATCAATATTCGAGTTTTGGATAGGAAGCGTTATCTTATTAGTTGTTTTTCTGAGATTTTAGCAGACTCGCGGAAGCGAGTATGACTGTTGCATCAAAACAAATACAATCGACTCTCAATAATTCCGAAAGTTGAAGGTCAATAAACTTCGCCTTATCAAGTTCAATTATCAAGAGGGTAGGAAAAACTCTAAAATACACGAACACAAATTTTTCTAACACATTAATTTGAAATTATGTAATAAACAACAATTGCGTGGTACAAAACTATTTTAAACTATTTTACACATATTAAACAGTATAAATATATTCAAATTTAAAAGTTCTGAATAGAAGAATACATTTATTATTAAAAACAAAATTAAAAATATACTATATTCTCTTTTTGACGAAAAATTTGCTACCTTTTTAGCATGACATTCAATCTACTTTGTCAATAAATATTTCTAGAATAAATATGAAGCTTGAAAAGCGACTGCATCATATGATTTGGAAACATTTGCATAGTTTGTTTAGTGAATAGGTTCTCAACGTGGGAATGCGCCCTTGTGGGCGTTTGAAACTCAGGGGTGGTAAAGACCCAGGAGAAAATTAGGGGGTATTGAGATACAGACGGGCCCAGTCAGAATATCCAAATGTAGTCTAAAAGACTTAAAAACAAGCTGATTAATGTACTAACAAAGTAATCTTTATGTTTACTGTGTTGATTGTATAGTTTAAATTATTTCTGTATCATGTACGAAAATTCACATGTTCGGTTGTTCGGAAAGTGGATGCGTGAAAAGATTACACTGTATTCAGATCTACTTAAATTGAATGATACAGTGCCTTTTAATTCTTGTAGTGTGCACGTGTGCCTTTGTCTGTGTGCAGTAGGAAAATGTTTGCCACTTGCATTTCATTACGTATATTATCAAGAAACATAATAAATAGGTTAACTAGGAATTAACGTGTAATTCTTAAAATCTGAAGCTGAAACTGTCAATTTTATTTTTGAAAGCAATAGTTCATTATGGTGCTTCGTATCATCAAAACCCTGCCTCTATATAACAGGTAGCTAAAACTTTATTTCACTCTTCTAAACGAAGAAGAAATTCAGTAGCGTTTCAATTCAACAATATCCTTATGACTAAAATATAGATATTACATATTTAAATATATTTGTGCAATAACTATTGAGATTCATAAATGTCCTAAAATTGGGGCTTTATTAATTTAAAAATATATTCTCTATTAGTAATAAATTATTATTTTAAATTCAACTCTTGTTCAGTGTGTCTAGGTGGAACTTGGGCGGTATCGAAATATTTATTTTCTAGAAAGGGGTGGTATCGAAATATTTTTCTTGAAATGGGGCATAGTTCAAAAAGGTTGAAACTATGGTTTAGTGACACACATTTATGTCAGAGTTTTCAAGTCAACTCCGATGGTCATCAAAGGGACTACATTGCAGGGGACGGTGGGGAAAAACAACACAAAGCATCTCCAACCTGTTTGCTACAGAACTCTACATGATGGTGAATGTCTTGGTGTCGAGTTTTATTAGATCACATCCAATTATGGCGTGTTGGCCTCTGACCAGCCACAGATTTTCTTCGAAATATTGGAGTGTACAAATGTATTGTTTAGTTCAAATATCAAGAGTTTCTAGAGCTGAGCATGTACTTCAGTGTGAGGTTCATATTATCGAATTTTGACTGTAAATTTGCTTATAGATTATTGCAGTAGCCCGAGAGCTTGCTTAAGAATTATGTAGGTACAATAGAATAAACAGAGGAAACTTTTGTTGCGTTTTTCCAACTTTTGTTCTCGAAATGCAGTATTCAAATATGCTCATATTTAAATTGTCAAAAATCTTGATTAATATACCTCAACCAGATATCATTCATGTACAATCTGACAATTGATTGTTCTCGATACTTTAAAGATGATTTCTTGAATTTAATTTTAAGAGTTATTTCTTATATACTTTATTCATTCACTAAACGATAACCTTCGGAGTTATCAGTCGCAGCTTTATTGCAAAATTTATTGTCCCTTATGTTAATATAATCACTGCCTTTTAATCACTTTAACATAATAACTAAGAAAAAGTGCAGTATTTTTTGTAAAAATTAAAATATCTGTTATCCTGATGGTCATTTCAAAAGTGAATAACATAGCAATACATCGGAATCGGAAAGTTGAAAATTGGTTCATATTTTGATACAGAATGGGCCCCGTTTATGTTACTTTTGTACATTTTTACCCATTTTTTTCCCATTTCAGTAATAATTTATTTTTTATCTTCTTGCTTTTAGCATATTTTTCTTACAAAATTCAAAGCAAATCTAAAAACCGCAAAATATCCCCATACCGCTTTTTTTAAAAAAAAAGTTATCGCAATTAGTCGGATACCTTAGAGCAATTTAAAGTTTACCCATACTGACACCCTGTTTTTAAGCGTTTTAGATAATTTTGATGACCTGTGGAACTTTAATTTTTATCATTTATTTATAGACTTTAGAGTATATATGAAAGCTTAATGATATCAATAGAATGTAGTTATAGCACTCTGAACACACCACCTCGAAAAATGGAACTCACTTCTCCACGATTCAGCTAATTGGCTTGAGCCCAAAATTAAAAATTAGGTTTTAATCTATAGCTTAAATGCAGAATGGATTAAACTCAATTGTAAACATCAAAATTGGATTTAGATTTCTGAAAAACATTTTCGAATACATGGTTTTGTTGTTTTTGTTATGAAAAATAGAAATGTTTGAAATTTGGAATGCTCATAGTCATTTGGTGCGTATATGTGCTGAGCCTATCATAAATCTGAAGTCATTCGGTCAAACCATTTCTTGAATATGATGGAGAAAAGTTGAAACACCAGTTTTGAAAACGTTTAAGTTTTCATGTCTGATCAAAACAATGATCAAAACTTGCCCTCCATCTGCAATGTCTGATGACAAGGATTAAAACAAGTTCGACGAAATCTTCAATATCTATAGATATTTCCTTTTAAACCTTTACAAACTTTTCTAAGCTTCTATGAACGTATATTTGCATGAAGGGTCAATGTGTGGAGTCAGTTGTACGCAATAGGCGCTCAACTAAGCGCTGCAAACAGCTTCCCTTGTAACACTAGCTTCTTTATAACTACTTTGAATTTTAAGAAACCACTTTACCACCGTATTCTAGACTTGCTAAAAGCAATTTATGGGAAAAACTTTGATTTTTAAACCCATCATAGGTGAATCCCTTAATGTACTCGTAGTTTGTCCGACAACATATATATATTATTTCTTCAATGAAATTCTCAGCAAAAATGACATTTTGCTTGAATAAATGCACTACACATCCAAATTAGTTTCTAAAAAAATTATTTAGAAATTATCTAAATGTAGTATGGAGGTGTCATAAATGGCAGTTCATATAAGAAATTCCAACAAGGAGATAAATATATAGAAACGGACATTTTAATTTTTATTAGATATCTCCAGTTAGGAATCCGTAAATTTAGAAAGTGATATTTTAAGAAACTATATCTAAATTGAGTTTTCCCATTTGAATTAGAATCTTATATTTATCAACTGGCATCGCCCACAAGGTATCATTGTATTGATCTGTGATAGCGTCTTTCACGGGGCACTCTGCTAATTATAGACCCGGCGCATTCAGTGTTCCGTAAAGTGAATATTTTCCCACTTTTGTAGAGGGGATTGGATTTCGTAATTGATTCTGCGAGTAAAATCGAGTCTTATAATGGCTTTAAAAGAAAGTTTTCTAGTGTAAATTGTCAGAAAATGTCTAAAAATTTAATATTAATTGAGATTGTTGTTTGTAAGTATGATGGATGCTGGGTTTTAAAACAAATTTATTTGCAAAACTCCTCATGCTCCATTGCACTGCTTGGGCATACAAACCGTAAGTGGTAACAGCATTACAAAATAATAATAAAAACATATTTAAGGAAAAACTGGAAAAAGACATAAAAGGGACAAATCTTAAATAAGGAAGGGAGAATACAAATATAAAGAAAGGTATCTATAAAAATTAAAATCTATACATTAAACAAGAAATTTTCTCAGGACATTAAAGGCTTTCAAAGAATTGACCAACAAAGATAAAATAGGTGGTCAGGAAATGCAACAATTTCAACTGCTTTTAAAACTCTATTTTACAAAAATATAGATTACAATACAAGACATGTTCGCAGTTTCAACATCAGACCACAAGATCAAATAGCATTACCAATTGTAGTTGAGCTTGAATAAATAGCTCTTAGAATTTCCATGTCCTGTTAGAATCTGGGATAACTTAAAATCAATGTAATTTTTGCATTTTAGACGTTGAAAATGGATTTGGAAAAGTTTTTAGTCCACAATGCTTTAAGCGATGCCAGAATTTGTTGGAGTTCAGGCGGAAACAGTTCTTTCCTAAGCTAAATGCTTCCAATGGGACGATGGCACAAACGTCGAAAGGCTCATATCTTGTCAAGATGACTCTTAAGCCAACTGGTCGCTCTATCATTGCCGAGATTTCCACTATGGCCCCGAACATAAGAAAGTGGATATCACAGTGCTTAGGTTACTAGAATAGACTGAAACTCCATAACAAGTTTTCTGTAAGTGCATTGTGCAAAGAATGAAACGAAGAATGAGTCGGTGCAAATAAGAAGAGTTAAGTACCGACCTCGCAGTCTGAGATCACTTTTACGACAAATATGTTTCTGCTGGTTGAAACACATTTTAAATTTTGTAATTTTTAATCCTTATGTGTGAGTTCACAATGCTTTTAACGCGTATAATTAACTTACTAAAAAATAAGTAATGTAACAAAATGTAAGTCAACTCCTACTTAGGTCAACAAAACTTTTTACTTTAGTTCTACATAAGAGAAATTTGTTCCACCTTAAAAACTAAAATTAATTAATATCTGAAAAATGTATTAACGTCAAATTTCACCAACTACTAGTTAAAAATATAGTGGTGGAATAAAAGTATTTTATTAACGATTGAAAATTTGAACAAGATATATTAATATATGTAGCAGATTGTAGTAACAGTGGTATTAGAAAAGATTATTGAGAAGTATTTTATAAGGTAATACGTGTATTTAAGTATGTTGAAATCAAAACTACGGAATCTGTAAAATTTATATATGCTTACTTTCAAAACATCAAACAATTTAGTACTTGTACAAACATCTTAAAATTTATTATTTATTTCATTATTTAAACCACAAATAAAATATAATTTAGCTGAGTTTCTCTAAAGTACAATGGCTTTTATACTTTTAAATATCTTTTAACTATGCAAAAAATTGTGTGAAACATGGTCTTGATATTTTATTCAACGAATTAACTTTTGACATCATATAAAAACAAAATGGGACATTCGCCTCATATCTCGTATTTAAGCCATGGTTTAGTGATGAGGACATCACCTGAGCTAGAACACCTCTCAAAAACTCACCACGCCAACTGGAGGACTTCTATCCACGACACATCTAACTTGCATCAGTCAACGCTAAATGGCATTGGGGCTCTAGGACATGATAATTAACTCATGATCCTTGATTGCGGATACTTAAACTACTGGAAGAATTTTCATAATAATTACTTTTGACAAACATTTGTAAATAATCACTATTTTGATACATTTAATATACATTAAAACTACAGTAAAATATATGCGAAAAATCTTAAAGACGGAATATTATTTAACGCGAAATAAACAACGGGTCAAATCGAACTACTATGCATTTGACCCTTAAAGAATCCAACTACTTGCAACGACCTTTTTGAAAAATGGAATATATTAATTTTTGTGGTTTTTAGTTTTGTTTAGTACATTTTAAAGAAAATTACGCTAAAATTAGGAAAGAAAAATAAATTATTATTACTAAAATGGGAAAAATTGCAAAAATAGCAGAACAAGACTTGTGCACCAGAAGTTTATAAACAAATTTTCAATTTTAAATTCTAATGTATTATATGTTATTCCTTTTTGAAATGACCTTCTGGATGAGATATTTTAATCAGCACTTTATCTTAGTTATTATATGAAATTGCCAAAATAACAGTGATTATATTCACGTAAGTGACTATAAATTTTGTAATAAAACAGTGATTGATACATCTGACGGTTAAACACTTCTACTAGTATATACATACAAAATTCAGTTTATTCTCAAAACTTTTCAGCTATCGCTCTGTGTGTCCCCGTTTGAGCATTTAAAAACACATCTGGAGTAAAACGTGTTTTATATATAAAGTATCTTGCTTAAAAGTAAAGGCATCTGCTTTTAGTAAAATACTTATAATTTTGTTCAAACAAGCGGAAAATAATAAACTGGTTATTTTATAAAACTAATGGTCTATAAAATAAAATCATAAAATTGCCAATTTTGTAATATTTATATTACAGGGTAATCTGATACCTTATCACAGAGTGAAAATCACTTAACACAAATATTTCCTCTGGAATTATTGAAAATGAGGCGATAAATTGTGAAAAGTCTCGAACTTGAAAAAGTTTCTGTGTTATTGGAATGTCCTATTGTATCATCGGAAGATTTCATTTTAATAGATAATGATGACATACATTCTAACGGTGAAATGAATAACAAAATATACGACATTGAAGAATTTAATGACAATTTTATGCTAAAAAAGATAATGCAAAGAATACTATCAGATTATTTTCCAAAGCTCAATAAATGTTTAATTTTCCACTTAAACCCTTGAAAATTTATTAAAATTTCATTAAGTTCTCGTTAATGTTTTGTTCATTGATTTTTATTAAATACATGCATATATACTTATCTATGCACATAAAATATAATTTGTTTGAATATATGGTTTTCAACAGCATTTAACTTTGAAAAATATTCAGATCACCTCAATTTCAACGTAAATGATTTTCAATATAAATACATCCAAATGGCTAAATCAACCATGGGAGCCAACAGTTCGTTCAAACTCTAAAAAGTTACACAAGTAGGAAAAAAATGACGAAAGAAATGCGGTTTGCAGTAAAGGGCTCACAAGAAAATCGGACTTTTTTCAATTTCCACTATTAGTTCACAGTCTCCTATATACTTTGTTCTCACAAATTTTCAATCCTTAATAAAATACTAGTTATTCATCCACTCAAACTCAAATACATGTTTTAAAACTTGTAGTGGATGACACTTGATGTTAATACAAAGTTCGTGGGTTCGAATCACTCTTGCGATGGCTTAATTTCTGAGAATGCAGTTTATTTTACTTTATTATTTTATTGGAATAATTAAATTTAATTAATGAATAAATAGCAACCCCAAAATAATAGTCCAACACCCTATTATTGAAAGAAAATGGAAAATTTCAAAGGAAATTCGCTTTTAATTTTGCCACTTAATATTGTGATTCTGTCTTATGGACTTACATATTTATATATATTAATTGTAATTATTTAAAAAAATAACTTAAATAAATTTTTTGTTTGTTGATCTATGTAGAAATGGACTTAATTTTTTTGTATTACTTGTTCAGTGGTCTGAACTTTTTTAGTTTAAAATATCACCGGATATATACGAAGCACAATGTACATGACAATGATACGCTTCATTCATTTATTTTTGAAATAACATTTGTTCAACATGACATTCAAGAACTAGGGTTCAGGTATTGTTGTTCTGTTCACGTGTAACGTTTGTATGATGCTTTATTTTGTGGCACAAATTTCTACCTAAATAATATTTGACTTTCGATTTTATTCTTCAACTCTCCAGGAACTTGAATGAATTTATTTCTTCAAAATCTATTGTAAAAAATAAAGTAAATAAATGCTATCATAAACAGGTGTTACCCTAGTTTTGAATATATTCCTAAGATTTATTGGGCTTCATGAAAAGGATGTACTATATATATAGTCTATTTTTAGCTAGCTACTTTTTCTACTTCTATAATTTTTTGCCTCTATTTCTCATATTTCTTCTCTTTCTTTATCAAAGTAAAGCCTAAATTTTTATATTTTTCTGCATTGAAAAAATGAATCATCTTTCTCCCATTTGAAGAAATGGTTTATTTTAAAATGAGACGGATTATTTGGTCTATATACACACAACTGGAAAAAATACAGTGGAAATTCGTTTATACAGCATGTTTCAAACCCTACTTTTGCGAAGCTTCCCTCATTTTCATGTAATTTGAAATCAATGATTGTAATTTGAATTCAGTTTAATTATAATTACCACTTGTGCTAAAGGTAGAATACAATTTCTATTGTAAACTTAAAATGATATATTATAAAGATAAGAAAATCATGTGAAAAAGTTGGCGTTTGTGTACTTATTATTGTCGTTTTTAATAAATATTTTTAAAATAGACAGACTTTAAGAAAAATCGAAGCTATTGACCGTAAATGGGCCATAATTGATCAATTGACAGATTACAAAATTTTGGTTAAAAGTATCAAGTGTGAATCTATAATCTGTTTTATTTAATTTATATAAAATATTTATCACTAACGAGTTTTGTTTCGTAGTTCTAGATTAGGGTATATGATCTATCGTGTCCTTAAGGATTATTTTGTTGAATAGGAATATATTTGTGCAATACATTGTGATAATGTTACTGATCCAAAACGTATGATGCATATAAAAATGTAGCTCGTCTGCGTCTTGTAAATTTCTATAAGATTTGCTATAAAATGCTTTGAAAACTACTACAATATGTTCAAAGCTGTGAAATTTTCTTATTTATGGAAATAGTGTTTGAAATTTTAGTAGAATTTGTGACCTTTTTTAAAATTTAACCTTATTATAACGTTTTTGCTTTTAGAAATGAACATTTAAATTTAATATACACATAATTATGGGAGGAACAAAAGTTCGACATCATCAGATAACAGGCAGGTCGGTTGAGGCTGTGAATTTTGAAGAAAAACAACAACAGCAAATAATGGAGCAGAAAGCATTCGAAAAAAAAAAAGGTTGCTAAACAATGGCGGTGTTCGAAAATACGACCAAAAGTCGTCTGGTAAGCCAGTCAGCAACGCTGAATGGGATTCCTGACATGCTGGAAGATTCCTCCATGCAGTCTTGCAGTAGATGGCGCTGAAGGAAGGTTCGTGAGCAGCAATCTTGCTGGAAGTCGTCATTTGTGATCCGTTTCCCAAGGTAGTTGCATGTCCTATTCGAACGAGGAACTGTTCGACATGCTGATAGGTATAAAGATACAGGTATGTGCCACATCCTGTGAGACTGGTTCTTTAACGAGTTAACTGGATCTTTTCGGTTCATGAGTACTCCATTCATTCAGTTGAAGGCTTCATCACTCGAATGCCTGCATCTACGGGTAGGATACGCGATAGGCCACGAATCTTCCGTAGAAACATAAGGAATTCCGCGCTGTAATCCAACGTAAGGAATTACGGGTAGTGTTACTGTTGTTCTGCCAGGTGACCTGGGCCTACTTTCCTTTGTGATTCAGGTTGTCTTGTACCTAACAATCCTGCAGGTTTTGTTGGTCTTTTAGCAAGTCTGTTATCTATATTATCTCTAACGAGTAGAAATAAATTGATCTACGGATTACTTTAGTAACTTGTACATTGACTAGGGTGATCCGTTAAAGTGCGGAAATTACTTCATTTCTCAAATTACCTAGGTAATCTTTTTATTACGCAGATAAAATCTGCACATTACCTACTAGATACTCTCTAATCTGTACGTTATCTACTAGTCACTCGTTACGGGAAAGGACCGGCGAAAGGAAAAAGCTTTCTCTGGTCCGCACGTTCGAGTTTACACTTACACAGGACCGGGCAGAATTTCTCTTAAGCTAATTTAAATTCACTTGAAATCTTAAATGCAATCAAATACTGAAATTTATATTTTACTATAATTGAAAATATCTGAATATGCAGTACAAATATTTTCTCAAAATTAAAAACAGGTGCAATTTTAAAATTTTTAATAAAAATACTTTGTTCTTTTCGCCTGATTAAATAAAATAGACGTAAGCCTTACAAAATACTATCTGGCAAATAGCAAAATATATTAATTTACCCTCACATAAACTTGTGATGCGGTTTTAACTCAAATAAATCTTTTGAATAACAGCTAATATATCGTTTTTTTAAATTTTAATTATTCCTTGTATTTCTCATAGATTTCTTAATATCACATTAGTTTTATGTTTTCTATTCTTATGGTTATGACAACTATTGTATTGATAGCAAAGAAAAGAATAATTTGTTCTTGCTGAATTAAATGAGTCACAATAAGAACAAACGATTATTTTTCGTTAAAAATAAATCAACTGCTTTTTAAAAGTTTTTGAAAATAAAAATTATTGTAGTAAATACGGACCAAAAATAAAAATACGTTATTATGATTTAATGTCTATTGCGAATATACTAATAAGCTTTCATATCTTTCCAACTATTTCAAAATATAAACAGAAATCCAGAGCGCAATAAATCACAAACATTTAAATGCCGGATTTTCTGGAAAAACCTAAACATGTGCAGTTGTTTATATTTATGAGAATCTCCGTATTTAATTTTTCAAAAAATTCAGAATCGAAAGAACATATTGAAATTAAAAGTTTTGTTAAGCATTATTAGAAAAAACCCGATTTTAACCGATAATAGTCCCTTGTAAAAATTAATAAAACGTTCCAAACTCTGGTCACACCGGTGTGATCCTGGGCCTCAAAGAAGAGAAAGCACATTCACATATATGATAACGTGGGCTATATAAAGAGAAGCATGTCATATACTTATAACAATCATATGGTCTAGATAGGTTAAGAAAATTTGATGATACAGCAAAAATATTGTTTTTTTGTTTTTTGATATCTAAAGAAAAAAGTTAGTTCAATCAAATAATCAACAAATTAGTTGATAGAATCAAACATCACTTACTTATTATAAACTAGTTGATATACCCGCTCTTCGCAGGGGTGAATTGAAAAATTAAACAATACAGATTGAAGGATAAAGAAGTTTTTAATGAGTTAATTTTACGTAAATCACAAAGTCAAAGAAAAGAACAACAACGTATATCAGCTGAATAAAATATTTGTTAAATGCCGTCTGTAGTCTAATAGCTGATAAAGAGTTTTTAAAAAAATTTATAACGCCCCGTAACTCTCTTGGGACGATATTTGGAAACACCTTCCTAAGTTGAGCTCTACTCAGTAAAAGTAACAAAATTATACACATTTTGTGTGAATCGTGTAAATAATTTACATTTGGATGTGTAATACGTTAATATTACTTTCTGTTGTATTTATTTTATCTTAAAATTGTAATATTTTAAACATCGTTAATTAACATTAGAATATTCAGTAGGCAGCGAAATGTTGGAGATGATGGGGCCAAGTTGGCATCATTTTTGATGGTGTCCCTGTTGGCAAGTATGCGATTGATTGAAGGGTGCATAAATTGATATGTTGTAGCGCCATCTAGTGGGGAGCTTCAACAAAGACAAGCATAACCATATCACAAAAGTACATATACATGCCAATTTCGCTAGTGATTGGTTGAAAGATGTTGGGTAAATGATCCATATACAAACATTTTTTAAAACATAGATTAATTCAAGGAGTTTTATCGATACATTTACTATCTCTGCCTTAGTATATCTGTTTTTAAATGTTAAGGATAAATTATTCTGGGGTGATAGTCAACTTTCAGTCAAAATTCCAAACAGAGAAACATACCTTTGAACTCCAATGATACGGAAGTCACTAATGTAAAGATTACCTAATGAAAAGGCAGAACACTTTTGATTCCGCACTTTAAAGAAGCCGTCAAATCAATTAATCCGCATATTAACTAGGTAATCTGCACATTAGCGGCTTTCGATCTCAGTGATAACTTTTATAAGTGTATGAGAAAAAAGTGAATCAAACATCCACTCATTTGTACAATTACAGAAGAAAACTACGAACTTGAAATTTGATAAGCATGTTTCTTTCGTTGAGTAGAAATCTGCTAAGAGCGGGTATTGCAAAAATCATCTCTCGCGCATTGGCGTAAGCGATAACTTTTAATTATTTGTGTGATATATTATTTTTATATTAACTATAAGTGATGAATCTGGGAAATATAGGAGTATTCAGCTATTTTTATTTTATTTCGCTATTTTGCTTGCTAAATGTTTTCTTCCTTAGAGTTTAATTTTCAATTAACATAAGATGTTAAAAGTTTAGATAAATTTTGACTCGGTAATTTGTTTTTTAATTCTTCTGTCTGGAATTCTACTTCAGTCCGAAGGGGATAAAAGTGCTAGTATCTTAAATGTGATATCGTTAATACAAGATAGATTTAATTTTGCTTTTAATTATTTTAAGATTCTACAATTTTTTTGAATGTTAATAGTACTTCTTAATTTTTTGGAAGAATTATGCGTTAAATTTTAAATTAAAAAGTATTATATTTTAAGGTTCATTTCTTAAAATATTAAGGTCTTTCTTAAGCTTTGCTGACAGCGTATAAAGAAATGTTGTACCTTTTGGACAGTCTTAGGAATCAGTATACTTGCAATTTTTCTCAACTTGCAATTAAGAATATTTAATTGTTTCTAGGATCGTTATAATTCTAAGTGTGTGTTCACATTTCTCTAATTTTTCAGTAGACCTTATTTCAGTAATTTTATAACAATCTGTTTCTTTTAAAGTTAAAAATATCTTTTAAAATATGTATTTTCATAGCCCATTAAGCACAATACTTTGAAAAATTTTAAGTATCATGATTAATTGTAACCTACTTTTCATCAAACATTGCGAACTTATTTTATATGGTATGTTGCAGCCTCAGACACATCTTCTTTATGTAACAAATGAAAAAATCTTTTTTAAGTCTATTCCTACTTTGAATGGATGAATAAAGTATTTTCTTAACGATGAAAATTTGAAAAGATATATAAGCTAATTGGAGAGTGGAACATAGTAGGAATTGAAAAAGGGTAAGATTTGTCTGCATTGTTGTAACAATGCACAACCAGTTGGTTAGTTTGGCTGAAAAATCGGTTTCGACACCAACTTTTGTCAACTTTACAGTTACATTGTTACAACAATGGATACGAATCTAAGTTGACGTCGAAAACCGGTAAATAATTTAATCTAATTAAGGAACTAATATTTGAAAAAACTGTATTAACATCAAGCGGTGTCTTCCACTACAAGTTTAAATAAATTATTAAATTGATTGGATGAATAGAAAGTGTTTTATTAACGATTGAAAATTTAAACACGATATATACATATATATACATATAAAGGGAGAGAGTGAGCTAATAGTAGAAGCTGATATGATCTTATTTATTTATTATCCATATTAGTACGAAAAGAGAGGGATGTGTTAATATAATAAACAACAAACGAAAACAGCTATCATTCGGGGGAAAGAACACCTCCTAAATGCCCAATCAGTTCATCCGAAATCATGAAATTCATACAGACAGACTGTCTAACACAAGACAGCTGTCACAAACCATTTAATGCTGTCGTGTAATATCTTACGGAATACTTTTGTTTTGCATTCGGAAGCAAGTTAACTCTTTTCATTTACATGATGATTTATTTTAAGCTGTGAAGAAGAATATTGAGATTTACAGTAGGATTGATGAAATTTATTTTTATTAAACTGATTTCAATTTGTATTAAGTTATAGAGTTATATTTATTGTTGTTGTTTCTAATACCACCCAATTGACTGAATCAGATCGATGTGTACGAAATTCATGGTGGCAAGGGGTTAGTTTTACGTCTTTCGTTAGCAGTAACTTAGAGCAGTGTTTCTCCATGCCCCCAGGGGCACAGTAAAGTGATAACCTAAGTGGGGTACGAGTATATTGAAGTCGAAAACAAAGATAATTTTTAAAAAATATTAATTTAATTGAAAGTGAACAAACAAAATGCATTCTGAAACAATAAAAAATAAAATACACGTTTAGACTGATATAAAATATTTATATATCAGTACTGCGCAATGTATATTTATAATACTAAAGTTGAAAACGTCTAATAATTATCAGTGACAGCGTAAGGCTTATCATACATAAATTATGCAAAATGAGTACTTATCTTGTTAATTTGTGCAGTTTATAATTAATCCTTAATGCCGATTAAAAATTGCGTCTTAATAAGTTCCCAATGTCTCCGTTTAACACGTAGGCGAACAGTGCATTAGAAGACAGGAGGGTTAAAAGAAATAAATAAGCACATTTACCTGAAATAAATCTATAAATTCTTCGTGAGCACACACTGTCAAGGTCATTTTATTGCAATCCAAAATCTTCGGAATAATTTTATAAACGTTTACTAAAAAGATCGCACTTCGAAAAGACGTATATACTTCCCGGAGAAATTTACGCACTGACTCAATTAGGACGTTTATATATATGGAACTTAAGGAGTTAAAGTCAGATTGTAAGGTTTAGCGTCAAAGTATAGTGTTATTGAATAAAATACATTGTGGGGGGGGCCCAATGAAAAATAGGATTGAATATTGGGTCGTAAGTGTTGAAAGTTTGAGAAGCATTGACTTAGAGAAACATGTACCTGACAGAACTCTCTGCCTCGTTTCAACCTAGTTTTGAGAGATATCACCGTGGGAATGGTTAGGTAGCCTCCCACCTCTATTTCTGTTCCACCAACCTCTCGAGAAGACGTGGCTAAATGAATATTTAGAATATTCCCATGCACTACTTAGGCAATATACATTTACAAACGTCCATACCTTCTCTAGAATTCAATCCCCGTAGCTACGGCACAGCTTTCAGCTTCGGTAATTGCTATATCGTCTGGGTGGTATTCTATTTGTCATTTAATATTATAATTTAGAAATAAGTAAGACAGAGAGAATAAAGGGATATTTGTATAAGTAAACGTTAAATACATTCTGAAAAATAATAAATGCTTTGCCAATTCATGAGAGCTTCTTATTCATTAATGGTTCGAAACCAACAGGAGTAATACAGTGTCTCTCATATACGGTACTTGTAAAACATGGTTTCAACATTGCATAGTACAAAATATGCGATTACTATAACGAGGATTCGATATTACACAGCACAAAACATAAATATAATACTACAAGGTTTTAATATAACAAGGTGTAAAAAAATTAATATTATTTTCGTCCAAAAGGGGTTCAACCACTTTTAAAATAGAATTTTAAGGAAAATTGAAAAGTTCTGGGCCATATAAACATTTCTGACATGTTACAAGATCAAAATAGACCGGTAACTGTAACTACGTCAGATAACTTTTGTAGTGATGAAGAAATAACTATAGTGAAGGGGAGTTCCAACCAACTTTGAGAAAGAAAAATAGATTAGCTGTAATTTCTGATGAGAGAAATGATGAAAATTAATTTTGTGATCCTAACGAGCCGTTCATGTTTGTTTTATAATAATAATTATTTTATTATAGTTCTTTTTATTGGATTTTAAATTTTGTATTTCACATTTTTGTTTCTGATTAAATACTTGAAGTTAACTTAGTTTTTCACCTGTATGTTTTATTGGAACGAAATTTCAGCTATAATACAATTTTAAACCTTAAGACTTTATTTCTATATAACACGGTATAGATTGATATGATTTATATATTAGGTGCATATATTACTAATTTAATTTATCCGACTACTCTAAAATTGTGAATTTTGCCAAAAATTGCCAAAAATTTTATGATTGTTTTATAGGTCATCTTATTAACTTTATAACAATACTAAGTGTAATATTTCGTTCATTATAACAAAAATTACAAGGGTTTTAGTAAAAGCAGATGCCAGTACTTTAAGCAACATGTAAATACTTTAAGATGTGATTTTTGGATGTAAGATACTTTAAAACGCGTTTTGCTTGAAATGTGTTTTTTTGAAAATACTCAAATGGGGACAGTAATTGCTAAATAAGTTTTGAAAATAATTAATTGAAATTTTTGTGCATATTCTATAAAATAGTAGAAGTGTTTTAACCTTTAGATTTGTCAATCACTGTTTTATTATAAAATTTACAGCCCCTTATGTTAATATAGTTTTAAGCAATTTTATATAGTAGCTAACATAGGCTCTAGTTTTATATAAAATATATCTTTCCCTGAAGGCCATTCAAAATGAATAACAGCAACACCATAATTGAAAATCAAATTAGTATATAAACCTTTGGTGCAGGATGATTTTGTTGTAATTATTTTTATAAATTTTACCATTGCTTCCACACATTTAGTAATAATAATTTTTATTCTTTTCTTAATTTTAACATATTTTTCTTGCTGCCAAAAATCTAAAACAACAACAACAACAAAATACTTATATCTTCTTCTTTTAAGAAAAAGTTGTCGCAAGTAGTCGAATACATTAAATAAATAAATAAAACAATAATTTAAATAAACAATAAAATAATTTAAATTAACAAATAAAATAATAATATAAATAAATAAATAAAAGGATAATTTAGATAAATAAATAAAGTCTCCTATAACACGGTTTTTACTATACTGTTCGAATTAATTGGGATAAACATGTTTTTCTTGTTTGAGTTAGTATGTGATTTCTCTAGTGATGTTCCGAGCAACCTCAAACTCATAATATCTGCTTTTAGGTAATGTGACAGATCGACTTTGACTATAATTTAATCATTTTAATGTATTAAGAGTTCAGTTGTGAACCTTTCAGTGACGCGGCTAGTAATTTCAATTTTGGAGTTCTGTATAACACGTGTTACTTTTATCTGTTCAACGATGGATATTACTCCGAGGAAACGTACTAAAATAAATCACTCACAATGAACACATTTCTATGACTGTGAGATATAACTATGGCAATTGGTGTGATTGAATTAAGTATTTCAAGAATTTTCAGGAAACTTCAGAATTCTGGATCATCGTTTCCAAAAAGAATAGAAAAATGTAGCAGCAAGCAGAAAATTACTCCAAGAATTGATAAAGACACAATCATAGACCTTTAAAGAGATTTATTGAATAATGAATTGGTAAGTGAGTACCTCCAGAAATCCTTTTGGAAGGTAAACTCCAGGCAACAAGACAGAGGAAAAAACTATTTAACTCAGAATAGGATGAAAAAACGTTTAGCATTGGTCAAAAAATACCAATAATGAACTGTTAGTGACTGGAAGAAGGTGATTTTGAGTGATGAAACATTTAGTTGATCAATGCTACAAATCAAGTGCAGTTAGACGCAGTGAAATTAAGATCATATCCAACAGACTGCAAAACACTCTTCTAAACAGATGTGTGTGTTTCGGGGTTCTTTTATAATAAATGGCACTGGAAGCTTAGTTCCTCTTAAATGTATGATGAATTCTGTCAAATATATAGAAATATTATTACCCAATAGGGTTGTTCTATTTCAGCATGAAACGGCCCCTTGTCACAATTCAGTGATCCACATAATTTTGTAAGGCAAATAAAATAAAAGCGTTTGAGATTGGCCTGAAGTTCTAGTTAAATCCTATTTAAAACTAGTAAGCATATTCTCAGAATTGTTACATAAAGATGCGACAGCAGAAAAAGAGCTATAAGTGTTTTCCAAGATGATGCAGTAGGCAATTAATTCGAACAGTATAGTATAAGGCATGGTACGAACTAATCGTGTTACACAGGGACTCATATGTTGACCAAACACAAGAGTACTACAAACACAAAGATCTACCCCCAAGTAACTGTCTCTACTTAAGATTAGAAGGAAGGTCTTCATTTTTGGCATGGAAAGTTTTGCATATATCTGAACTCTATTCACAAAATGACAGGATCTCTTTGGATTACGTTGAGGTCTCAGATTTAAGGATCAATAAGACATAGAACTTTCAAGTAGGCACTATATCACAGTAAGTGCCTGGTCTAACTTCTCCACTAACTATCCCACACAGTTACTATTTCAACACACACACTTACCTCTCTTTCACTCACAATTTATATCATAGAACTAATCTACATAATACGCTTCCTTTCCTTAAAAAGGAGTGGTTAAAGTAATTTTAAGAATATTTCCCCAAAACTTAGTTTAAGAGAGAATATTCATGATATTAGCCATTAAAATGTCTCCGTATTATTTATACGTAAAATGTTTATCAAGACATTTCAATTTGAACATTTTATGCAACCTATATATAATGTGATAAACAATAGACTGAAGTTATACTTATTTTATTTTTGTCAAATAATGAGATATATTTCAACTAATTTCGAAGCTTTTTACAAAAGAACAATAGCTCTATAATAGCATAATACCAATAATAGCTTTTTAGAAGTGTTTTATAGCATTTTCGTACTTTATTTTAACAAATGTCAACATATCATTGATGCATAAATCTATTTATTTAATTGAATACCCTTTAGAGGTGCAAAAAGATTTTATTCTTTTTAAGAGAAGTAAAATTTTTAAAGTTCTTTTAGCTATTTTAATAAATGGTTTGTGCAAAGTATTATACTCCTTACTGAGCATTTTTAAATATTTAAGACATTTTTTATTCTTAAAACAGACATTTTAACTAAATATATATCTTCTCTAATCCAAAAAATACTTAAAACGTTTATGATGTTTATCCTTTCTTAGAATTTAGTTCATTTAAAATTATTTTCTGACTATCTGAGGGAATAATTAGAGATAGACAGGCAAATAGAAAACAAGTGCAGATTACTTTTATGGAGGTAATATGCTTTCCAAAAGTCTTAGGTAAATATAGAATACACAGCTAAATAATGATATTTCAATAAATTAAAAGAAATCTGTTCTGAAGTTAAGTTTGTTTCTTTTATTTCTAATAGGTTGCAATTGGTATTTACAATTTGCAGTTCCTAGTACATTCCTGGAAGCTGGTATCTGTCAGTGCGGCTGCATAAGCGGATACCAATCGCCTCAGTAGTTTTGACATGAATTCCTCCCTAGGGAGGCACCTGAGTTCTGAGCAGTGAAAACTGTACTATGATTTTAATTTGTGAGCACCAGCCAAACAGAGACTCTAGGGATCGTATATGCAGTATAATCATATGACATGACCGCTGTCGATTTTCTCATGAAAATCCACCAACGGGCCGGGATGACCCGCAACCTTACGTGCAGAAGGTCAGTGACCGATAACCGCTACCCATCCGATGAAATTAGGAACATTAGATTTAACATTTATTGGGTTGATGAGCATCTCAAAACAACAAACAAAAGGAAATTACATTTCCCTAAATGAGAATTTTCCGGGAAAATGATGTAAACCTTGTTGCCTCTCATTGAGGCAATGACAACTTCTTGACGATGGATTCATATCTAGAAAAACTGTAATGCCGAAAATTACAAAGAGTAGCTCATGTTAACAGTTAAAAATTTATAAAGGCTGATACATGTTAAATATGTTGCAGTTCAAAGTGCATGATATAGAAGTTCGAAAAGTGGATTGCCAGCATTAGTGCCGTTTTCTTCATTTCACTTTTGTTGTAAAGTTCATACACATTTTAGTTTGTCGTCATTTTTTTAAAGTGCGACATAAATAAGCAGATTATTAATTAACCTGCAGTTAAAATGTAAGTCATAAGCAAATGCATAACAAACAATGTACGACAGGGAAATATAACACCTCGGATACGTGCGTAGAAATTGTTGAAAATTGCCAAATAGGGGGAAAATCATCGAGCAATATATGTGAAGTTTATTTCAATAATATGTATTAATACAAAATGATTGATATCAATGGAAGGAATAGTAGGTTTACTGCAGCATAGGCAAATACAAAAATTATTGTTTCTGTTGGCTAACAATTACAGCGTTGCACCATTGTCGCGTTGCGCTAGCTAACATTGCAACATTGTACCACTGTAGGTATGCCATTGTAGGATTAGACATTGTAGGACTGTACCATTGTAGCATTGTACCATTCTAGAATTGTTTCATTATTGCATTGCATCATTGTAGCATTGGACTATTGTAACATTGCACCATTGTAGGTGTACAACTGTAGAATTGTTCCACTGTAGCATTGTACTATTATTAGTAATATCAACACCATTTGTCACATTCATTATAGAAATGTACCATTGTAGAATTTTCCTTTGTAACATTGTACACTACAGGAATTATACCATTGTAGCATTGCACCTTTGTAGAATTGTACCACTGTAGCAATGGTTGCAATGTACCTCGTAATTTTGAATCTCGATCAAGTGACAAGAATGATACCTGAGGTAGCACCTCTGTTTTACATGACGTCTCACAGGTGTGTGATACAAGCAACAACTACCACATCAGGCCAACAAGAGGATTTTGAACCCAGACATATTTAGTGTGCATCAGCCCCTCTACACGGTGGGTTTTCAGGGGAACTAGGACTCAAACCCATGGTACTACAGCCGCGAGTTCGTGATCATGCCCCCAATGTTAACACGGACACCGTGGTGTAGATTCAATCAACAAAAAGTTTAAGGAGAGGAATGGACGATCATTTTTCTCAAAACTTGCCTCAATTTATCCTCTGTGCGAGGCGATAGCAGATAACAATCGATATGATAATATATTCCTGATTTAGTCAAAGGGGAAAGATCAGGGAATATTGGAGGTCAGATAACATCTGGGATTTTATGATCTGATACTGTAGGACTTTCAGTACTTTTAAATGGTATGATATCGATCTGAGGTAAATGTCAGATGGATATTATTCGGGCATAATCCACATTAAAGAAAGTAAGAAATTTTAGTTTTACTACATCCATAAACAAGCGATCGGTTTCTTTTAACTAAAATTTCATCTTTAAATTCTAACGAAGACAGTTTTATTTACAAAAAGTTTAATCACATTATATTTATACTCATTTTAATAAGTACTGTAAGTATCTTAAATGTGAGTATCCAAAATTATTTTCATTCCGGAGTGTTTTATGTGTTAATTTAACATAAGTAGAATGAAATGCAAGCTATGTCACAGAAACAGCCTTATTTATTCAGATAGCTTAAACTGTAAAACCTCCACATTAGAATTTAAATGAAAATAGAATAAAAAAAGTTCCTTAAGCTCTTGAAGAAACTGGCTTACGATTTTAAAGTGAAATAAGAAGTAGAAACTCATTTCTGAGAACATTAGGCTGAAGAAAAATAAATTTCTCTTCCATAAAATTATTCATTTGCATACTTTAAAGTGTAACAGATTATTTTATAAGAAAACAGGAATCTCACAATCTTAGAGAAGAGATATTTTTAATAATAATACAAGCAAATCTGTGCATATCAGATGGTTATTTCTAACCTAAACTATTTCATTTAGAAGAAAATTTCTTATTTAAGGTTCGAAATGATGTTTTAAGTAGTTTCTGATTGATTGGAAAGAATTTGATATCTAATGCAGTAAGAATTAATTTTTTTTGTGATGGTATAAAATGTGAAAATATTTTCGTAATAACTTTCAATAAATAAATTTTTATTACTATCGTAATTCTTTATTATTAATATAATAATGGATTAGAAATTGCTGAGAACAAACAGTAGTTATATTTTTTAAGCACAAAACTAACATAATAGTACAAATACTGAATTTGTGTTATTATGTTTTGTTGTTGTTATTTCTTAACTAAAATGAAAAGAAATAAAGAATGTATTGACTGACTTATATTTCTTTGTATCCATTAACCTTTCAATTGTTTTCAAATGTCAGTTTTGATTTTAATGCAATAAAGCTTCATCAATCACTAGTAAATGCAACATACCATTGGTTGCGTTAATAAATTCCACAGAAAATTTTGTACAGACTCAGTAAATTGTTTCTTAAATCGATTTAATTAACCGATTAAATTTCTTCAATAACGAATTCAATAAATAAAAATAACCCGATGCATATTCAAAATACACTTTTAATTGGAAGTAATTAGATTAATTAAAAATTATATTCAAGATTTTTATATGAGTAGGCATTTAATATGCTATATAATGTCCAATGTTATGTGTTTAGTTAATATATAAATCTCGAATACTTGATCATAAATATGCTTTTTTTCCCAGTAAGTTAATTGGATTCTTAATATTAAAATTTAGAAAGAAAAATAGCAAATTTAATTAAATCTTCATTTGTACATAGAATTAAACATCACAAAACAAATGAATGTAAATACATTTATAGGCTAAAAAAAATTCTAACGAATAGTTGATAAGCCTGAGAGCTTTGTCTGTCTATCTTTTAACCACGTAACATACACTTAAAAGATGCACCTAGGGATAAATATATGTAGCAATATGCTACACAGTGTCTAAAAATAGCACTAGCTCTGATGAATGGTTCTTCATTGTGGGTACATATAAAAACTATACCTGCACGATCTACAGTTAAAGAGAAAAAAGGGACAAATGTTGTTCAAGCATGATGGAGCTCTACCGCATTCTGAGCTCCTATACATTATTTGAGTATCACATACCCCATGGATTTGAAGTGGAGGTTCAGTTTTATGGCCAACGCGGTCACTATACCTTACACCATTCCAATTTTCCACTGAGGCAATCTCACAGAATTAGTGTTTTAGGCGCAGTGACTACTCAAACAGACTTGTTTGTTCAAATGCATACTCCTTGTATTCTGTTGAAACTGATGCCTCTGTGATAGCTATTACAATTATTAACTCCACTTGTCGCTCAATCCTGTGTATGCAGAAGACCTTAAACATCTGTCTTTTTAAATATTTGTAAATATTAGTACTTTGATTTGTCAATACGTTTTCTCATGTTCCAGCTGTCGTCGCCTTTAGTACAATGACTCTTTCTCGTAAGCTATGGAACATTACAGTGCAGTTCAGTTATTTTTATGTGCTAAGCGTGTATCTCGCGGACTGCAAATACTCGAGATTCAGTGTGCATTAACATATAGAGTGGTTAAGTGTTTGTAATACTGTCAACACTTTGCCATGTTGAGCTACCGTTGAGGGAGAAGTCGACCTCTTTTGGCCCTCTAGCTTTGCCATTGTCATATGCTAACGAGGGACTGTATATCTCTTTGACACGAAGGATACAAACGCGTGCAGACTGCAAGCCGAGGTTTCATCGCAGGATCTCAGGCCAAGTGGAGGGTTTGGCATGATTAAGCCTAATCCCATAAAAATGGCGAAATTGTATCGTTGCTAAATATTGTTATGTTTGATCTATACGATCAGCATCTGTTTATATATTTCGTTATTAATATACTGTCATTACTTCAACTACATTCTGTTTAAGTACAAGTTTTAAACCTTTTGTAACATTTGTAAAATCTGACTAGTCAAAAGTAAGAAAAACAAATTTTGTCTAGATCTATTATCATAAAAGCTAGAACAGAACTCACGTCACAAATCTTGTATGAAAATAAATCTCATCTTACCTATAAACTAAACACCATGTTCATTTCAAAGAGCAGTCGTAAGACTCAATTCATGACATTTCTTCCTCTCTCCTATATTTATAAATAAAACCACAGTGTAGGTGAATAGCATGTTCTCTCTTCGAGATAAGTGTTAGATATCCAGTAACATCAAATCTTATGAACTGAATGCATCTATTGCCCAAATAGCTAAAAACTTCCCAGGTGCCTGCACCGCCTGTGAGTCTCTAGGCCAGTGAAAGAAACACTGCTCTCAGGTGAACACGCCTCTGACGAGTGTTTCATGCCAGACGACAACGTTCGTCCCAGAAGGATATAGTTCAGGTAGGAAAAAAACTAAATCTGTCTTTGAAAATCCTTATCCAAATCTTGACTCTAAAGAATTGTCGTGATTAAAGTTGCTCCTAATTCTCTCAGATTAAGGCTAAAGGTGTGGGAAGTGATGGTACATTCACATGATTTTTCTAAATATTTTCAACTAACTAATTAATGCAGACAAAATTAGAGTAACCTATTAGGTTGAATGTTTCAAGTAGAACACGGGTTTTATAACGAGTCGATGTTTGGAAAATATATAATAGTGACTACCTTTATGGTCAATCCTTCCTTTAATAAATGAATTACACAGTAGCTATGTCAAATTGTCTGTATTTTTAATAATTTGAAAATACAAACTGCCTAATGTCCTATTTAATACCTGGACTTTAATAGTCTTCCTATCTCCTCTTATTATTTTCAATCTCATGGCACCAATTGTAGCTAAAATTTTCTTCATCTAACATCTATCTCTTCTGTCACTTTCTACCTGTCTTCTATCTTTCTAACTATTTGGAAACAAACTTATACTGTATATAATAGACCTAATCTGCATATCACGGTTTCTTCTTCAGGAAGGTTTGTTGATATTCAAGGTAAAAGATTTGGTTGAATTGAAGAATCGTATGATCCCTCACAAAGTTTATAATGAAAGTGGAAAAATGATTCACTAACAGGTCTTAAATGTTTTACGTGCGAATTGCTTGTTTGATCATCTATATCATATTTAGTTGGTAATACTCTTGATGTGTAATTCAGGACAAAACAAATAATCAATGTTTGCTTTGTGTATTTTCCTTCCTATATTATTAATAAATTCAGACTAGTATCACTCATAACTGATAGAAACTTCCTATTTATTCTACATTTCCGCCAGAGCCCAAAACATGTATCTCGACTTATAATAGCCAGTTAAGGGTGCCCACCTTCTGGCGCGCAATTCGCGCAAACTTCCCTTTGGCGGGATTGCTCTGATCTGGTAGATGGCATGCGGAACGATTAGTCACCAGATGTTTAACAACATTATATAATCCGAAATATTGCAGTGGTGTCTTTAACTCTAAGCTGCATCTCCATGAGCATCCCAAATGTGTTCTATCGGATTGATTCGGTGAGTTAGGCGTCAGGACGTTACGAATTCAGCACCATGTCTCTGGAACCAGCTCCACACAATTTGGCTGACACGGGGAGCTTGTCCTGCTGAACAATTCCATTCCGCTGGAAAAACAGAGCAGATATAGTGTACAACTGTCCGCAATGATGTTCAGATGCCCTGAGCATTCATGGTCTGCTCTACCACAACCACGGGTCCAGACTGCCCAAAGAACGTCCCAAAGCATAATACCGGCACCACCGAAACCCGCCTGTATGACCTACTGTACATTGAGAGACGAACTCAAGTTCTCACTGAGACGGCGTATCCTGCACGGTTCGGCGTGATGAATGACAATACCATGATTCATCTGACCAGGCAACATTCTCCCACTGATCCATGGACATGTCGCGATGTTCCCGGGCCCAAAAACGGTCGATGACGCTTTGTCAGCAAAGCACACGAATTGGGAAGTTTGCTGCAGCCCATAACCAGCAGGTGTCACGAACGGTGTGCTCCGATACTATTCTACTGGCCGCACCTTGTATTGGACTGTCACTAGCACACTGTCTGGCCAAACGTTTTGCTTCACATATAGGACATCTCAACGACGGCTTTTCTTGTGATAGCGTGGACGTCCACCATGTCGTCTACCACTGGTTTGCTCCTCATTCGTCCACTTTGCCAAGTACCAACAACTGTAGATCGAAACAGCCACGGTCGTGCAGTTTCAAATACTGTTCAGCGAACCTTGACGTATTACAATCACACCATCTATCAAAGTCACTTAGATCCAGCCTTTCCATCACACCGAAAGTGAAGAATGATTCTTCGAGACTTCTTAGCAGGTTAAATACCATTCCTTATCACGTGCCTTCGTCATCAGGCAGTTCATTGCAAAATTAGGTGGTCGATAATTTTGTCTTGAGTTATACTACTGCCAAAATTTAAATTATTTCTAATAGTTTAAAAGTTAATAATGGCATAAGCATTTAAGTATAATGAATTATTATGATTAAAATTATTGCATGTTTTAAATAAGTATTTTAACATCATCTTCAATCTAACGACAGTAAGTGATTAACCTTATTTCTTGTCCTTGTAATTTTCCCGAAAAGCTTGAATTCGATTGTGTGTAAAATTTCTTTCTTCGATTAATTGCATGCATCAATACTTCAGAGGAAAATTTCTCCTCAACATAAATTTCATCTGTATGACATTTTTCCCCATTCTAATTAATAAAATTAACAAAAATTAATATGTGCGAAATATGAATAATTAAATACATTTGAAAAAAAGGGACTTGAGACAATTTTGTGGACTTTCATTTCGACCTAACACAAAAAACTATGTAAGATTCAGACTTTATAAAATCTGACAGACGATGGTTCGGCATAATATGTCTTTCAAGAATTTGTCACTGATACATTATCAATGATATCTGTAGAAGAAAATTTACAGATTCTTACTAAATAGATTTTATACCGCCTAAAATTTATCCTAGATCTTTTACTCCAGGAGAGAGGATCATGTTTAAATAAAATTTTGAATGTAGGTTATTTAGAGTCACTTTTTCTTGCGTATTTTGACAAAATTGATTTACTAATAAAAAGTGAATTTTAGAATTTAATAAAATAATAAATTGAGTCCCATTAATCTGGCATTACTAAGTTTCTTGGCATTCACTCTTAATATTTTAATCTTGAGTTTAGACTATTAAAATGTTCGATTTTTCGATTGATGTTTGGCATGTCATAAGGATTGCCGTTATAAGATTTTGATAGATATTAACCTACATTATGTATAATTAGCTGACTTCAATTAATTTTCAAATTTATGCAGAATTTATTCTAAATGATTGATCGAGTGCGATGGTTTTTTCAGTATGTGTTGAAAATCGATTAAGGAGAATTCATAAAATTTCAGAGTTTCAAAATAATTACATTCAGGAAAAATTTACACGGAGATAGAGATTGTCTTCGGATGTTCTGAACCATAATGGTCACTAATACTGGGTCGATACGTTTAACCATTGGGACCTATGTTTATGTTGTTGCTATCAGACATACGTAGGGTTCAGATCGTAGCCCCTACCGAACATCATCACTGCGCTCGACGGGCTATTAAGTGCACGCACACTAGTTGCCTGCTGAGCAGCACTGTACTACGTTTCACAGCAATTACAACTGTCATAATCAGTCCTCTCCCGAATCACGAGATGACTGCGGCTCACGATTTAGGTACCTGCCGAGCACATACATTTACAATACTGTCCCATTCTCCGACCTACGGCAGACAGCATCAGTACTACCGATGAAGTTGGTGAATATAAAGTTACAAACTAAGTTTAGGTTTTCAGTCACTGATAGAATAAATAAAACTGTCAATTATATTTTGTGTCAAAGTCTAAACTGTATATCTGCTAGATTCTTAGCTCTTCTCTAACCTTTTGAGTTAAATTTTGGCACTTCATAGCACACTGGTGAAAATATAAAGAAAATATATGCTTAAATTCTGCAAAGAAACACTAACGACTTCCTGTCATTTTACCATGTAATATCATCAATAAGTGTATAACTGTTTAAAAGATGCCATAAGAAAATTGTATAATTCTTAAGAGGAGACATAGTACGATTCAAACAAAAATGTTTGATCTAATGGTTTTTACAATTATTTTGCTTGTAACCTATGTATGGATAGTAAACAAGTTTTCCCTCAAATCACAACAAACTAACCGTTGAATTTCTTAAAAGTTAAAAGTTACGAAGAGACTTAAAATGCTTCTTTTCACACAATAATTGTGACATATCGGCTAACGACATTTGGCTAAAATGACGCCAAGAGCCTAAGTATATAAAGAAAGTAGGTAGTGTTTCTGCTTATCTATGTGATATACGTAAACACTTCTTTTCTGAATATTTATTGAAAATTAAATAGAAAATGTGTAGATTCAAAATTCAATTATCTTTTAAGAAATAAGTATTGTTTTGATTCAAAAATGCATACCCAACTTTTGTTATACCTACTGTTAGCAAAAGGTTAAAAAAAAATCAAAGCAATATTCACAACATAAAAAAGACATAGCATTTTAAATAGAAGAGATCGTATTTTTCTAGAGATAAATACATCAAGTTTTGCTATGAATAAAAACCGACATGAAAGTTATCACAGCTCTGAATTTTTTAAACTTAAAGCTTCGATACTCATCCTGTGGCCCACCGAGCATTTTAAGTGGTCCGGTCATGACCCATTATTTTGAGAGATTTAAAAGAGAAACTCTTTAAATGTATTAAAAATTTAAGGGAAATTCTTTGACAAGAAAGCAACGTTATCAATTTTGCTTCTTTTCCTGTCGATGTCGTACGGCTGGAATTCATATTCTTTTTTCTATTTGTATCGTTACGATTGTATATAGAAGAACAGTGAAGAGCCGACAATTTTATGGTGGAATTAATTTTGAACAATTTTATTTCTAGCAAGTGAAAACTATTCGAACGATCTGGAGGTTGACTGTTTTGTATTGAAAAACAAACATAGATCAATACTTACTTGATTTGTCCTGAAAGTGCTGTATTTAAAAAAATACCAACAAACAGGAATCATTAAATGACCTTTTCCCTTTTCAAGAGGTGATACAAGACTTTACTGAATGTATTTACTATCAGAAAGTGTTTTGTCAGTGTAATCAATCAGTTGTAACAAACATCCTAAAGTATAAATATTGGTAATCAGAACGGTTTACCAATAGGATGTTGTAAAATAACAGTGAGAGTGAATATTAACGTCGCACTGTTCACTTCACTGAGGGCTTTGGCTACGGACCGCGTAATTTTAAGCCGTGTCAAGTGACGTGCCAACGACACCTGAGCTGGCACTCCATCCTAACTGCTCACCACCAACAGGAGGACGTTTGCCTCGACAGATTCTGATGCATCAGCTTCTCTACTTGGCAGTCTTCAGGGGCACTGGACTCGGCATCACACGTAGCGGCATGATCATTGACCATGCTACAAGCGCCTGCAAATATTGTAAAGGGTATTTCTTAAATTCTTTTAATTTAGGTAGTGACAAAATAAAAATGATAAAATAATTTATAAAGGACAAACAGAAGTAATAATATTTTGATCAATTTTCTATATTTTAAATTTCTATGTTATCTTGGTCTTGCCATCTCTTCTCCCCCCGTTTAACACATTTTCGGCTCGATGAAATAAGCTAGCATATATCTGCGTCCCGTGTGGATAAGAATAACTAACTTATGTGGCCTAGTGGAATATTTAACATATATCTGCCTCCGCGTGAATGAAATAAGTAACATATGCGGCGAATTGAATGAGAGTAAGCTAGCATATATCTGCGTCCCGCGTGAATGAAATAACTAACTTATGTATGCGGCCCTAGTGAATGAAATATATAACATACATCTGCGTCCCGCGTGAATGAATGGTAGAACATATCATGCCGGATAGAATGAAATGAGTAATTATGTAGCGCCCAGTGAATGAAATAACTAATATATCTCTGAGTCCCGAGTGAATGAAATAACTAACATATATCTGCGTCCGCGTGAATGAAATACCTCACATGTATGTGCGGCCCTAATAATGAGTGGCCAGCTAATATTCTGCGTCCGCGTGAATGAAATAACTAACATATGTATGCGGCCATGGTGATAATACTAATCATATCTCTGGTCCCGAATGAATAAATAACATATCTGCGTCGCGATGAATGAAATAATACAACATATGCGGTATGCGGCGAAAGCAAGCTGATGTATGCGTACATGAAATAGAATATATGCGGCCATCGTGAGAATAGATAACTTATAGTATACCGCCCGCGTGAATGGCTGACATATGTATCAGCCCAGAAGAAAGGTTGAATATCTCGACTTGCATTTCATTTTTGTGAGATTATAGAAAATTACTTAAAAAATACATACGTTAAAAAAATTTATTTGAATTGTTGACAGATATTTTTGTCAATTAAACCGTACTGTGCCCCTTTAATTAATAAGAAAATGACTACTCTAGTACACAACGGGAATTAAATTTTAGAGAAGCTGATCTCCCAAAATTATACAACAGATAAGTCCTTCAGAACTCAAATGAGACAGAGACGAAATGGAGGATCTTTACCCGTTTGGATTCTCTTCCCAATTAGAATCCTGTGAATTTTGCCAAGAGAAATTAGGAAACTCACTCAAAATGAGCTTCCATTTTATGCAAAATGTTGCATTTATCAACTGGCATCAGCTATGGAGAGGCCTTCCGTCAATGCGATGCAGACCACATTGACTAATTGTACGCGACACTCCTTTCAGGAGAAGCAGATTCTTTCCTCTCTCGGATTCATGTGATTCCTCAACTGAAATCGATTCTTCAAATCACTTTCGGAATAGAAAAGCCATTCAGCGATAAACTTTACAGAAATTAACCAAGAATAATTTAAACGGGTTGGGGTTCCCGCTTGATAAATGACGGATTTGACTGCTTTGTTTTCATCATTGTATGCTTACCAACTTTTACTTATTATAAAGCGTATATTCTACATAGTGCTAGTTAATTGAGGTATACGACTACGTTCGAAACGTGATTTTTATGAAGCAACTATGATATTTTTGTGGGCCTACTTTCGGAGATAATTAGTCCAAGTGCTTTGCTATTAATAAGTTTATGTTATTTTGTTGGTGCTTATGGCTTAAATTAATGAAAAATACACTTTAAATGGAGCTCAAAGCAATATACTTAGATTATTTTATTACACAGCGTTTTTAACACAGTTATAAAAACAATGAAATAAATCAAATATACTTATAATTACAAAAATTTATGGTTTATTTCACTTTTTCGTTTGCAAAAATTTATGAAAGGTATGGTGTTCCTAACGACAAAATGTTAATGTATCTGACTAACCTAAAATTGTGAATTTGGGTAAAAAATGGCACATTTTTATGGATTTATTAGTGAGTCCTTATATAGCTTTAAAAATACTTAAGTTTATCGTTTCTATTCATTAGAATAACTACAATATTTTAGTCAAAGCAGATGCTTTTATTTCATAAGTGATACCACACTTATTAAAACGCGTTTTACGTCGAAATGTGATTTTTGAAAAATAATCAAGACGGTCATTATCTGATTAGTAAAGTTTTGAAAATAATTAACTGAATTTTTAATAAGTTCTGTATAATAGTGAAGTGTTTAACCTTCGATTTATCAATCACTGTTTTATTCAAAATTTACAGTCCTTATGTGAATATAATCACTGCTTTTAAACGAGTGCAATGTCAGATAAAGTACTTTTAGTTTTGTAAAATTAAATACATTATGCCTGAAGGTCATTCGGAGCAATGAATTATACACACATCAGAAGTTGAAAATTAAAATTGCTTCATTAAATCTTTTAATAAGAATGGATACGTTGTGATTTTGTAATTTTACTTTTCCATTTTAGTTAATAATTTGATTTTCTCTTCTTAATTTGATATTTTTCTTTTAAAATGGCTAAAATCAAAAGACAACAAAAATCCATCATTCTATTTTTAAAAGTGTCTGCAACCAGTCGGTTGACCGAATCCCCGTCCCCTTGAGGAGGCGTGGCTCCACGTGGTGACTCTTACTAGGTTAAGATTTTGTCGAGGTCGGTAGATACTGGATTTAGGACGATTACGGATCGGCATTCTTAATTAAAGCGTCCTTCAAATGAATGGCGTCACCGACGTTCTCCACGTCCTCCAAAAATTTCAACTGACATTGCTGGGCAGTTATAGTTATCCAGGCTGACATGAGTGCGTAATGCTTAAGCTGAGGACGTGATGTCAGATATGGGTGTATTACCGTATACTAGGCCTGCGGTTATGGCTGTCGAAACTGTGAGGTTATTATGCGACTGCGGATAATGTCCCACTGGAATTTGCTTCTGCCGTATCCTCTTCGTCCAGCTGTGCGGTGAGAGTCCAGTTTTGTGAATTACAGTCATTCATTGTTGTGCATAGAAATCTCATTGCCATGTCGCAAACAATGTCTTTCTCCTACAGCAGACGTGGCAGTGGGAATGATGTGGAACATCATCGCACCACCTGATGAGTTCTTCTAAATTCAGTGTGTTTCACTTATTTGAGAATGGTGTTCGAGACCACGACGATTTCCAAACCGTTTCATCTGTACACCACGCATTAGGGCGTCTTGTCTCTGATAGCAACATAAAAATGATGACGCTGACAGGTTTACCGAATTGTTGGAAAATCGCTATAAACTTTTGTAAATGCAAGTGTCCTTAAATCATTACAAATTGATTTAACCTGTTCCATTGCAATTTTGGCTTTCGTACATTAATTTATCACAGTTATATCAGGGCCACGTCTCTGTAGTTTGCCCCGGCAAAATGAAGCCTATGGAATTCCACCCTCTCCAAAATAAAACAGTTAATTAAAAGAGGATACATTGTTCACATAAATCGCACTTATAAACTTGTATAATAAGAGCAAACAAAAAGTAGCAGGCAATATATATATTACTATTTGATTTACAGTCTTAAAATTTCAAATAGTTGAAATTAAGGAGATGATTGACTATATTATTATTTCAAACAGTAAAGAAAAGGAATCCCACATTCAGTCAACAGGCTATTTCTTCTAAAATCGTCTACTGATGGATCACTAAGTGTAATTCGTTTAACTTTAATGTCACACTCAAGACTAAATAAAGAACATCTCACTGTGGCTGTCTATTACCAAAATCTCTTGTTCTCTATCCCCTTGAATAGGTGACACCCGGACTCGGAAGGTTTAGATGTCGTTGTAACCTCACTCCTGAATGCAAGAAAAGCTACTGTGAAAGATGTTTGTACGTATTAAATTTCATGATTTAACGATATACTCTACCTCGTTATAAACTATAAAGAAAGCATCATTAAGCATAGCAGAGCACACGAAATAGGAAAAAGTTACGTTAAATGAATATCCATCTCAATAATATTTCAGAATGATATCTAGATTTTTGCAAAAATTTTCAAAACCCCATCTCAAATGCCTATGACATAATTTGCCACCCCGGACGAGACGGTAGTTGTCAACCCTAGATCGCCTGGCAGATCGTTTTTATGAATCATACATCTCCCCAGCCCCTGAAGTAGCTTTGGATTTTAACACTGAGACTTCAGAAGTTAACTCCTCAGAATCAAAGGTACTTGATTTTCTTCGTTAGTTTATCCCTTTCTCTTCAGCCTTTGAATGGTGGCAAAATGATGTTCTATAATGTTGGATCATTTATCGTCTGGAAAAGCTTTTTCTTCTGAAATACTATTTCTATTATGTTTTGTTTTGAAGATCAAAACCTCTTCTGTGGTCAATTGTTGCACGATCTCATAGAACTGGGACTGCTAGTTCAGTTCTTTTCAAGCTTGTCCATGTAAATAACAGTCGCTTGCTGTACTTGTGTTCTAGAAAAGTCATTTAAATTAGTAAGTCCATGCACTTTTTGCACTATTTTAAGTTAACAGAATCAAAATATGCATGTTCATTTCAATTCAGAGTAATGAACAGCATTTAGAAAAAGGACATTTCTACAAACCTTTATTTGTATATATATCCTTCTCTTTTTAGAAATCTTAAATATTAAAATGCATAATTACAATTTTGGAATTGAGCATGAATTTTCAGTTAACACTTGGAGAAGTAGTTAGATTTTCAACTCAATGCATTTTATGCTGAAAACTATTTGGGGTTATTCAGTAGTATGTATTTGTGGCCTAGTAAGCATGTATAACTTTAACTGTATTTTTCGTCACAATAATATTTGTAATAAGTTGTAAATATTCAATAACTTTATCAGCATTTTGTTCATTTACATTCTTATTGTGAAAGATTCATAGAAAATTGGCAATTGATGTGTCCAAAAAGCAGCATGTTGATTTGACCTTCATTGAAGATTTTATTAGAAGTTTAGCATTAATTTTTCTCAGTAATGTAATTGCAAAGTCTTGAAGAGTAAATTATAAGATGATACAAAGTTTTACTTGGTGTATTTCAAATTCTTTACTTATACATTGTAGTAAGTTGCAATATATAACAAAACAAATTAAAGAAAATTGAGCACTTGATGGATTCGTGAAATCTTTTTAACAACTAAGAATCTCATCTGATGTTGTGCTTCATTAAATTTAGTGCCCCATCACGTCAGTTGATGTTTATGAAACTCAACTACAACAACTACTCAACATGCAGCTTAGATCATAATACCTCAAGATGGTCTTTCGGAAAAAAGGAGGAAATACCCACAACTCCAGCATCACCTGCATTTGTTATGATCAAAAGTTGTTGTGGTTTGATAATTTCTATATTTAAGTCTCCTTTTGTAATCTAGATGATGGCCTGCTTATTAAACCATGATAATGTAAAAAATTAAGGTCACAACAACAGAAAAAACTGTAAAAACTGCTAAACTATTTTGGTGTTGCCATGAAACTAGGCATATGGAGACATATTACAAATTGAGAAAGAATACAACAACGTAACAATATCAAAAATATTTTAATTATGAATTGATACATGGCGTATCAAAAAGTGCGAAATCATGAATCAGAGATAAAGCATTTACCTTTCGAAAAAGTCTGTCTATAATGGAGTGTGTCTAAAGTGTACTGCTATACAAGCCTCGTAACAACCAGCCATACTTTTTATGAGGGTGCCAATAGATTTTTGTGGCAAAAAACTCCATTCTTCCAAAAGCGTAACTTTTAATTCTTGAGGGATGAGAGAAGGAGAGCTACGTTGAGAAATGTTTCTTTCTAGATCCTCCCAAACATGTATCATAGAATTGAGATCTCGACACCTATAGGGACAATTCGTATGGGAAATATCCTCTTCTTCAAGAAATTCATCAGCAAAATGAGTTTTGATTGGCCGGGAATTATCATCAATAAAAATGTAGTCCGAGTTCATGCACAGTGGAGAAACTTCACAATGACTTCATGGACCTTATTCACATAGCCCTGTCCATTGACAGTACTCGCATTGAAGACGCGCAGTTGTGTCCAACTGTCCAACTTTATGCCACCCCAGCCAACGATCCTTTTGACACCAAATATATTGATTTCTAATACGTAGGAGGGATAAAAGCGAGCTTCACTTTCTCTCCAGATGAAGACTTGACAATAATCATTCTGTGTGGGGAAACTTGACTCATCACTGTAAAGAATTCTCCCTTCACGCCAGTTTTTTCGATGTTTTCAGTTGTTTAATAACCAGTCTTTACTGTTGGACGTAGCCAAAGGGACACACACGACTGGTCGATACGTGTGTGTATACTAGTCTCTGCTAGACATCTATATACATCTCCAACCATAGCAGCAAGGTAATGAGCAAGCTGAGTAGCCGTTACCAGCCTATGTCGTTATGCGAATAAATATCAAATTGAGAATGTGTGTAGGAAGCGTTGCACTGTGGCGGCTTTCTCTGACGCTCCTGGGGACAGTATTGCTTGTTTGAAATTAATTCCAAAACCGGGAGATGCCTTTTGGGCCACTTGTAACCATCGAACCACTTTCTCTTGAGATTTACCTGCTACAAGCCTTCGAACGACTCCATCAAAAAAACCCATCTAAACAATTATGAGAACTCATCTTTACTACAAACAGGCTAATATTCTCACTACTGCAGGTAAAAAGCCCAGATGCGTAAACAGTCTCATGCCAGTAGTTCTGCAAATACTAACACTAAACATATTCTTTTCCCAAATCAAAAGGTTGATATTGTGTCGTGTGTGTGTTTACTACTCATTCTTTAAAAGATGTAAAAACAAATTTTATCCATTTTATTGGTATTTATTTAGAATTATGTCGAGAAAAAACGTTCGTGACCTTAATTTTTACATGAATGTAATCGAACGTATATGCGTTTTGAAATGCTAACTTGAAAAAGCCATTGAATTATTTCGATGTATATGGTTGGAGTCATTAATGTTAATATAGTGAGCTCCGTTTCAAAATTTCTCAAATATCTTTGTCTGGTCAATAATGAGTCTTTAAAGGTAAAATCGTTTTAGAGATAGAAGTAAAAATTAATAGTAATGAAGCTCGAATGAAGGCTTAGTAATTTTCACAACAATTATTGGTCAAGTTGGTTCGAAATTATGTGTCAAATTGGTTTATCAAAGCTTTTAAAATATACAAAAGTAAAATAGAGAAACTTAATATTAATATTTACTAATTTAATGTTTAAAATAATATTATTCACAATAAACGTACCTTTTTTATAATGATGTTCAATATCATCATGTATTTGTAAATGCAACAAATTTTAATAAAATTCCTCTTGATACAGATACTATTTTCAATATAATTTTAATTATATTCAAATGTTTATGATAATAAACTTAAACACCTCTTTTAAAGTACATTACTTTTAAACTTTTCAAACAATTTTGGAATGACATCAAATTAATTAACTTTGATAACAAATTGATACATTTTTAACCTTAAGTTGCTTATTTTAATATTTATTGACATAAAATTTTACGCATAAAAAAAGACTTCGAACAACTTTTTTTTATTAGACTTTCCAGGAATGATTCAATTTGCAAAGCAAGTGAAAGAGATTCCTTTGGATTTTTTTTTTCAAATACTATACAAGCTATTAAAACGTCAATAGAATAAATATTAAAAAAATAATACTAAATAACCTACCCAAAATTCATAAAGAATAACAAAATCCTTAAATTCTTTATTGAATTGGCTTGCAGGCCTGTTTCTTTTTGAAATTCAAAATGTAATATTAAAAGAGATGGAAGTTAAAAGAGATGGTATTAATGGAAGCTCCTTTCGATGCGTAAAGGACTCAGAAAAATACCTGGTATCAGTTATTCATGGAACACCCTCCTTCTACCACAATATATTCGGATGTAGATCATTCTTTTAGATTTTTTCCCTTTGCTACAAAATATGGGTGTAAAATTTTTTACTTGGATATAAGCTTTTACTTTTCTTCAAAATGTGTGGAGAAGTAGGAAAGGGAATATGGAAAAAATATCCATTTCTCTCTTTCTATCTATCTATCTATATATAAAGGAGAAAAGAGTAACTCATTCACACATTTTCTGATTCATTCACTCACTCATTCATTCACATAATCATTCCCTCAATCACTAAATCATTAACTCATTCACTCATTAAAAAACCTCTGAAACTACGGGGCACCTATAAATTTAAAATTTGGAAAACATGTCTCTTTTGTTGAGAAGAGATACGTTAAGAAAGGATATAGTTGAAATCGACCTCAAGAGGGTTTGCGGTGGTGTAATGAGAACGCTTAAGATAAAAACTTCCTGTTTTTGAACTACTAGACTTACAAACTTGAAAATTAGCAAACATTGTTCAGCTGATTAGAGATTCGATAAAGGCAGTATTTTTCTAAATCGACTCTCAAAATGGTTGATGGAGTGTTATAGACAAAAAAAAACATCTAGTTTTTTGACAATTTGACTTATGAATTTGAAACTTGGCAGACATGTTTTTCTTGTTGAGTTGAGATTTACAAAGAACAGGTTTTGCTTAAATCGACGTCTTACAGTGAAGACGAATGAAACAATTCCGTTTTTTCAATTATTGCATTTACAAACTTGTAACTTGGTATACAATTTACTTTTGTTGAGTAGAGAACAACTGAGAATAGGATTTGTAAAAATCGACTCCCAAGAAGGATTAAGGTGGTGTTATAGATTAAAAAATAATCCTATTTTTGAACAATAAGACCTACAAACTTGGAGTTTTGTAAGCATATTAGTTTTCTTAAGGAATAATCCGTTAAAAATGGGGTTTGAGGAAATTGATTTTGAGCGTAGAGGAATTCAGGGGCGTGAAAGATAAACATATATATATATATATATATATATATATATATATTATTTTTCTGTGTATTTAAATCAAAAGGTGTGCGGGTTCTCTAAGAATGTTTTTCAATACAATGAAAAACTTATTCACGAGCTTCGATATGTTTGACCTAAAAAGAACAAATATTATTACAGCGTCATGATATATCCTACAAAGTTTGTGGCTAATGTCTAGTATACTAGCAGGATTCAAAATTTCCTGGACTGAACCTATAACGAGAAAAATTTTCCAGTAGAGCAACTAAAATAATATTTCTGTGTTACTGTATTCTTTCTCTTTTCTAAAAAAATATTTGTTCCAAATGAAGTGGTCAGTGGGTTACCATGGCAACGTATTTTGTAAGCGGACGTATTTAGTCATCGGCTATTGAAAGAAATTGCGTTTCTTGAGAGCATACTGGATATTAATTTTTGTGTTCGTTCGGGAAAAAGTGCTACGGAGAAAAAGACATTTTGAAGCAGGTGTCAAGTTGTGATACATTATCACGAATGCAAGCTTTTGAGTGGCATCGACGTTTCGGTGAAGGCAGGGAATGTCGAAGATGACAAACGCTCTGGATCTTGACGTCCGCAGACCTTCCGCGTACCACTGAGAACATCGAAAATGTGTATGTGGCGGTAAGTAAGAACAGGCTTCAAACAATAGCAAAAGCAGTTGGGATATCTGAGGCCACACATCAATGGATACTGACTAAGGATCTTAGCTTGCATAGAGTGTGCCATTTAATGGCAAAAATTTAATTTTTTTTCAAAATAGATTTAAAAAAATGTTTTTGACTCATATTAAAGGACAATGCCTATTTTTCTTTGTGTTTAAGAGTTCTTTAATAATATATAAGGTTTTTGTTCGTGGGCCTATCGGTTCAAATGTTGTATCCTGAAAAATAGGTATTTTTGACATGAAATTCTATAAAATTTCAAACTTCTTCGAAATAGACTCAAACAAAAAGTTTTTGACTTATATTAAAGGGCAATACCTATTTTTCCTTGTGTTGAATAGTTCTTTAATAATATATAAGGTTTTTGTTCGTGGATCTATTGGTTCAAAAGTTGTGCCCAGAAAAATAGGTATTTTTGACAGAAATTCCAAAAATTTCAATTTTTTTCAAAGTCGAATTCTTTGCATAGGGTGTGTTGCATATCATTTCCTGAATGTTAAATGAAGACCAATCTGCAGATGAAATTAAAAGTACATCGCTGGTTGAATTAAAGTTTATGGCTAAAAATGGATTCCAGAAATGTTTCGATATCTTTACAAGCCATGTCAAAAGTTTGTCTTATTTCGAAGGAGGATGTATTTCAGCAGATTAATTGGTAACATTTTTTAAGTTATAGACTCATTCCGGTAACTTTTGAATCATTCTACGTATATACATAGCAATATTTTTGGCTATTTGAGCTTCTAAAATACAACCCAACAGAACTTTAAACTGTAGACTATTTAAGAAACTTGAAAGACGAGAGTATAAATGAAAGCTTTAAATCTGATGAATCATCTTCGATTGAGACCCAGTGAATTTCAAATGTGGGAATTACGATTTTGGATTTAAAATAAGCTCTTTAAAGTTTTACTTAAAATATTAAATTTATCAACAAACCTCACTCGGAAACCCTCACTCAGTCGACGCATTCTGTTAATTACAGCTACACGGTAGTCGCCAATCTCTTTCTGGTGAGTGAATTCCTTTCTCTCAATCAAGGCTAACTGGATTTTATAATTGATTATGGGATTGAAATTGATTCTTCAAATAAATTGGGAATAGAAAACTCTTTGTGTGATTACTAAAAAAGGGTTGCCATATATCACCTGAAATGGATGAACTTCTTTTGAAAATAAGGATTTGGCATTTAATAAGCTAATTTTTATTATTAGTTATACTATGAATTTTTTGAAGTTTATATCTACATTTAGAACTAAACATTTTAGAATAATTGCCTATAACTGTAATAGAAAAGGTGTGATTTACATAACCTATCCATATATGTCTCATGAACATAAACAAGAAATGTAAAATTTTGCATTTTTTAAACATACCGCGTTCAAATTTTGTGACGTTATTGTTTAGTATATACAAGATATTTATAGGCTAAAAAGAAAATATTTGATTTTAAAAGATTTTGAATGCGATTTTTGTTATTTGAATCGTACTATGTCCCCTAAAATTTTTTGGTTTTACGTGAATATTATTTTGACGTTTAATGTCCACCTAGTATAATAAATGTAAAATTTGCACAAAATTGTAGACGGATTTTTTAAATTATATATATTGTTACTTAGATCGGGGTTCGAGGATTTTATGCAAAATCAGTCGTAAGCAACAAGGCAATTCTTTAAGAGCGATGAGTATTTATTGTCGAAAATCAATCCTTCAAAACACAGGATTCAACAGCAAAATTCCCAGAATAAATATCAGAAGAATTACACACCTTCAACAGCCCTTAGATACAATTATCAGTATCTAAAATAAACGTATATATAAGCTTATTCACAAGCACAGCCGAGCTAATCACGATCAAGGCAAGTTTACTAAACGCTAGTCAAAACCAGACTCACTTTTCCCTGGTTGAAACCAGACTGACAGACGGAACCAGACTGACTGAATGTTACGGCATGTATCGCTCTATTTATAGCCGTAGCCGAAACTTCCAGAAAGATGCGCTTGCGTCATAGATCGTGAAATTAATGGATTCCTCCACTAATTTCTAGAAAAATCTAGAGAGTCCCAAACTCGCTAAAAATGGTCGCCAAATTGATCGCCAAGTCAACCAAGTGGTCGTGAAGTCGCCAAGTTGGTCGCCATAAATGATGCCAACTTGGCTCTATCGCCAATATTTCGCCAAATTCCCATTGAACCGCCATTATAACGTGAGGGACGGCGTTGCTTGTGAATATTACAATTTTATCATGAAATAAATATAGCATAGAGTAATACAAATGCATTACACATCTAAATACAGATTATTTACGCTATTTTATACAAAATTCGTAACAATATAATTAAAATCGTAAATATTGCTACAATAACTAAATCAGTCTGTGCCCAAAGTTGAATATTTTTTATCATGCATTTAAATGAAATTCTAGGATATTAATGTCCAAGCAAACATTGTTTAGGCAATTCCTTTTCAACTCTTTTTACTACCCAAGGGGAAGGAGAAATATGGAGTGCCGCATCTACAAGAGGGCGGACGGAAGAACGGAAAATCATCCGTAAAACTCGAAGGCAAAAGATAAACATAGCGACAAAAGATTTCTGCCACTGTTGGTAAATTGAAAGTCAGATATTTTTGCTGTTTCTTCCACTGTACTCATGATGCAATATATTTTTATGTATCTTTTTTTTTGTGAAAGTAGAGGGTATGCTTCAAAAGTTGAATTTTTAGCAGCATGTTGCAGAAAATTTTCGTGTTTATTTTTCGCCCATTGAGTGCGAGGAAGGCGAATTTTTATAAAGTGCGGAAGAAACTTTTTATTTTATCCTTATAAACATTTTGTTTTCTTTCTGTGTTAAACTATGTTATTTTAAAAGTTTTGCTTTTCACGCAAAACAAACGGCGTACCTTTTTTACACCCTTTTATAAGATTCACTTGTACGTAACGAAATTTTTGATCTCAATTTTTACCCACTTTAATAGGCCAGATTAATTGAAAATTTTGCTCACTTGTCCAGAACCGATGACAATACAATAATTTAATAATTTTGTTCCATTTTCCTGATCAGGATCATCAGGATTAACAATTTCCCATTTTCAGATCTCGTCCTGCAATTGGCGACTAATTTCAGATCCCATTTATAGATTTAGCAACTAAAAGATTAAGTTACAACTTAGTTCGATAAACTATAAAAGGGAGTTTTTTAGTTTTTTTTAACTATAATTTATTTATTAATTTTTTTGTCTTTTATAAAAAAAAGTTCCCTTCCAGAGCTAGTGCATATAAATTAGTTAGTAATAAAACACGAAAAAAGATAAACTTTTGATTTCATCACGATTTTTAACAGTAATTTACTAAGTAACATAAATCACATTCTTAATGTTTTTAGCTGCAAAATAATAAGTAAGTATTCAATATAGAGTTTGAATAGATTTTTCACAAGAATCATACTTATATTTTTATATGCTGTGTGCCAATCATGTGTGAACTTGGGGCTCTGATTCTAAGTTTACAACTATACATTTGATACTGATATTTGTCAGAAAGCCACTACCCTCTTTCTCTTCGAAATACAAAAAAAATCTAATATCTTCGTCCTGCAGATATAAAAGAAACATCCCTTTAAAAAGTTTCTCTGGAAGTGATTATTACTCGTTCATTAATGAGTTATGTCATGTTTATGTTTATACAGTAATGCCATTCCCCGTAATCCGTAAGATTATCAGTAAATTGCCTACCCCCAATTACTTATTCTTGATTGGCACCAAAAAGGGTGTTGTGAATCACAAAATAACTTATGTTTGTGTTGGTGTGATTAACTTTTTCTTTCGCCACAAACTTTAGAGAAAGTACTTCTTATAATGAAACCATGTGAAATCCTTGCATATTTCTCATCCATTCATTAGCAAATGCTGACATTTGAAGACCATTATAGGCGCTAACATACTTTTGGGTAGATTCTGAACCAGTGAAAACACAAGTAGTGAATATTTGAATTATTTAAATGCCATCTACTTGTATACAATATTCCATATAATATGGAGTCGTCTGGTTAGCAGTCTAAGTCTTGCACATGGACCGATTATGGCTATACTTAGCTTATGTCTCGTAGCAGTACTTAAATTCGGAACAGATGTTGGGACAGAAAATATGCCTACCCTAAGAAATACAGGATCGAGTAGTTTATAAACTCGAATATTCATTTACATACTGAGTCCTTGAAAGTTTAAATTACTTTACGAAAACACAGCAGTATTCTTTGAATAGATATAAATTATACACCAGTAGGGTGTTACCGAATTCGACCAACAAATTAAGAGAGATAGTAGTAAGCAGCAGGGAACGACAAATCAACACAGAACACGGGGTACCAAAACACGTTTAGTCGTTGAAAATCATGATAAGAGTAGCCATCCGGTTTGGAGGTACCGTACCTGATGCCAGAACTCCTCAATGACGGAAAATAACTTATTTTTGTCACAGCACATCCTCCCGGAGTCACGAATTTCCTACTTCTCCCAAAATTGTTGTAGGGAATACAGGGAACTGTGTACCAGAATGTGTAGTTCAAGCACGGTGTTGCACCTGCACACTTTTCGATTACGGTGCGTAACAGCCTACATGTTACATAGCCCGTGAGTTGGATTAGATGCAGCGGACCTGTTGCCAGGACTTCAAACTTCACGGTCCTCAATCCCTTGTAATTCTCCTTCTGGGGCACCCTGAAATCGCTTGTGTATGAGAAGCTGGGGTCTACAGAGGAACATCTCACAGCACAGATAAATCGTTGCTTTAGCTTATATTGCTAGCACGTCGGATTTGTTTAAACGCGTTCGGCAATCCTTCGTTCGTCGTTGTCATCTGTGCTAAGACCCACGCGGTCGTAACTTCATCCAATTCCTGTAACAATCCCTTGTCGTCGCATTTTTGATGTCGAACTGTGATTCATTGTTCGTATTGTAAACATGTTTTACGTCTAATAAATGTATTTCTTATTTATTATTGCTCCTTTTCATTCCACTTGAACTCATATCCTTCATATAGGCTTTTGGGAATTACTCCGGATTAAAGTAGTTTGCCAGCCGATGTTCTATGTTCCCTAATGTCTGTCGTCTCATGCTGCCTACTATCACCACTCTGAATTTGTCGGTTTATTTTGGAAACACCCTGTAGAGAACTCATTTTTAACCAGAAAAAAGAATAACACCCTAAAAAAATTACCAAATAGAAATGCAACACATAATAAAATAGTCTTTCTATTAGTTAGGAAAGTCGGCATATGATGCTCATGATGGAACCTATTTCTCAGTCAGATAAAATGAGTAGAATTATAATTCTATATTCTTTAATGTGAAACGAAAAAATATTTATTTCGTTCTACATCCATTCCAGATAAAATTTTATAACTTTTCACGACATCTAACGTTTAGCTCACACTACCAGATTTGTCGCAATAGCACTAATGTAGCTCCAAACTAATGCAGCACCTCACTCATTCTCTGAGATTTTAACCTTACTCGACTCCAAAAACTCGAACACTAATTAAATTCTATAAATTTAGAAAAACATATGACCAAAACTGAAATAGTTTAGACGAAAAAATATTACTCTATCAACTAATTAATTTTTTCAAAATTCTTCTCACAACCAACCTACTTTATTTCTTGCTATACATTGTGTCTACAAATTAGTTGGGCAATTTCGTAAGAGAAGAACTTTCGAGATATTAGATGAAATTAACTCATTTACAGTCAGACTAGTATTAATATATTCTAAGTTTATTCAGAGAGGGCGTTAGGTGTCATAATATAAGATTTTGAGGATATTGCCAATCTAGAACATGAAAGGAATAATCCTAAAGTAAACGAGTGTTTTGCAGTCAATTAGTTCTTCGGATGATTTCGGCCCATTTTTCTTTGCTGAAAAGACTTCTACGGGAGTTATTTACTTGGACATGCTATAAAGTGTCTTTATGACAATCAATTAAAGAAAGAATTCCAGGAGAATGGCGCACTTTATCACTACCACAACGACGTTACATCTTACCTCAATTCTGAGGTAATAGTTGGCCAGGAGGTTGCAATTCTCAACATGATGGCACACCTTGTCACTACCACAACGACGTTACATCTTACCTCAGAATTGAGGTACTAGTTAGCCAGAAGGTTGCAATTCTCAACATGATGGCACACCTTGTCACTACCACAACGATGTTACATCTTACCTCAGAATTGAGGTACTAGTTGGCCAGGAGGTTGCAATTCTCAACATGATGGCACACCTTATCACTACCACAACGACGTTACATCTTACCTCAATTCTGAGGTACTAGTTGGCCAGGAGTTTGCAATTATCAACATGATGACACACCTTATCACGAAGACGTTACATCTTATCAATTTTAAGGTAAGATGTAATGGTTGTTTGAATTAGTTGTCAAAACCACCACAATCAGGAAATATTTACCGTTGGATTTCTGTATATAGGACTTTGTAAAAGTACACGTTTAAGTAAAGTTTTTTGTAAGTGTACACTTTGCCCTTTCCTGCATCCATTCCTGAACTAAAATCATAAATCTGCACTGCAATTACTTTGATCGAGAGAAGCATGCTGGAAGAAATGTGGTAAAAACTGATTTACCAAATCGGGTATATGCAGAGTTAAGAAAGGAAGCCACATCTAACATTTGTGATAATGATGCACTTGGACTATTACAACAACAGCTATCTAACTTGCAACAATACATATCTTAAAATTTTTTACATGGAATAAGCTATTCTTTTTGCCTAATCAATTTGTAAACACTTTTTTTAATAAGACGAAATTATTCTGCAATATTAGGTAAGTTACAAAATTACAGTTTGGTGCTAAAATATTAGTAAAAAACAGTATCTTTTTAAATTTTCTACTAAATGATGGGCATTTTTTTTCCAAATTAAAGCAAACAAACAGAAATTTATATGTACCCTATTCAAAAGAATTTTGATAATAGAAAATTTTAAAAACCTTTTATACCAAGTCATGTTTCATTAGCAACAAAAACACCTTTGCCACTTTTCCGTTATGTTATGTGACTATATATTATTTTTAAATTATTGTTATCTAAATCCTAGCATTAAGTGTTTGATTGTATTAAAATTATGTTATGACCCTCACCGTTTGATTTAAAAAGAACACTACTTGAATTTCTAAAACGGTAGTATATTCAGATTTTACACCTCCGTAACCGATTTCCAAGAACGGTTCCTTCAAACCCAATCTAAGTGGATCTGTATTCAAGAAAAGAAGCATACGTTCCAAATTTCAAGTCTGTAGGTCTAATAATTTCAGATATCTCGTGATGAGCAAGTGAGAGATTGAATGAATGAGTAAGTCACTTTCTCCTTATATATATATATATACCAGTTTCCAGTTCCTTTCAAACATGTTTATATGAATCCTGAATGTATGCAATACAGGTTAATGTAAAACACAGGTTTTTTAACAAGTCTCCCCAATTTACAATACAACGTAATCATTATCACTTATTGTATAACTTTTTTGTATGATAAACTTAACCATTTCCTTTCTCGAAGATATACTCATTTGAAAAAAAAAAAGATTTCTTCTTAAAAGACCAAAGCAACGAATTGATTACTGTATTTTTAACTTTTATATTACAATAGCATAGAGTGTGGTATGTTATATCCTTTTTAAGAAAAAGAAATATAAATTTAGAACTTTAAGGGGACATGGTACGATTTATACAAGAATTTTTAATTTAATCAATTACATAATTTTCTGGTTGCCTCTTATGTGTATGTATGATAAACAACAAATTTTGTTAAAAAATTCATAAAAAGCTAACCATTTAATTTTATAAGGGAAAAACTTGAAACTCATGAAGGGATTTTAAAATGCTACTCCTCCTAGAAAATGTGACGTGCATATATGAAATTTGATTTACAAGTAAGTGAAACTATGTATAATAAAAGTTGGCATGGGTTTTACGATAACGTGATTGGTATTAGTACAATACTTCTTTTTATGAATGCTTATTGAAAATTCCATAAAAAATGTGTACATTCTATAAATTCAATTATATTTTAAAAATAAGTATTGCTTTGATAGAAAAATGCATACCAGCTTTTATTCGTGTACTATTAGCAACAAGTGGAAAAAATTGCAAGTATTAGGCACAATAGAAAAAAAAGCCTTAGAATTTTGAACGAAGACAAACTAGTTGTTTTACCTTTAGAGATAAGTCAGTTTAAAGTTTTCATTTGCCTTTAGGATGCAAATAAAAGCAAACGTAAAAAATTATCACAATTCTGTGTTTTTTTTAAAAACTTAGAGCTTTCAAATTTTGTGAGTTTGTAGAAAAGTATATAAAAAATAATTATGGCTTATAAAAATTGGATTTGATATTTTTTATAAATTTTTGTCAATTGAATCGCATTGTGTTCCTAAAACTTGATGAGACAGCTTCCAATCTGAGATTTTTAAAGTAGGTTTTAATTCTTCTAATCAGAAACGAACTTTTACATTTTAATTAAAATGCTACATTTATCAAAAAGCACCTCGAGGGATTCAACATTGAGACGAAACTTGACCGACCACTGGGTTAATTACAGATTGGGAGTATATGTGACTTTCAAGAAAGTGAATCCTTTCCTCTTTATTGAGGCAAACTAACCTTCAAAATTGATTCTGCGGTTGAAATCAATTCCACAAATCACTTTTGAATTAGAAAGACCTTCATATGATTAATGCATTCAATACTAATCATTTATCATGTCTAAGATGGATATCTTTGCTTTTTTGATAAGTAAATATTAAATGTGCTATGTATATTCCTCTGTATTTAATTAGTGCTTTGGATTCCAAAATCATAATTAAAAACTAAATACTTTAAGGTATTCAACTACCCTAAAATTGTGAATCTTACCAAAAATGATGATTATTATGATTTTATTTTATAGGCCATCTTATTTGCTTTATAAAAATACCAAGTTTATCATTTTCCGCCACTGCAACAAACACTACAAGTGTTTGAGTAAAAGCAGATGCCATTACTTTAAGCATAATCTCATAATTTAAAACGCATTTTACTCGAAATGTGTTTCTTTTTTAAATGCTCAAATGAGGGCAGTGATTGCTGAAAAAGTGTTGAAAATAATGAACTGAATTTTTTTGTGTATGTTCTGTATAATAGTAGAAGTGTTTTAACGTTTGGATTTATCAATTACTGTTTTATTACAAAATTTACAGCCCCTTACGTTAATATAATCACTGTATCTTAAACAATTTCAAATAATAATTGAGATAAAGTGCCCTAGTTTTTGTAAAAATTAAAATATCTCTTATCCTGAAGGTCATTTCAAAGATGAATAACATAGCAACACATCCGAATTGAAAAAGTGAAAATTTGTTCATAATCATTTAGTACAAAGGTGGCCCGCTTATGTTATCTTTTGCAATTTTATAACAATTTTTTCCCACATATCTGTAAAAATAATTTATTTTTCTGTTTTTTATTTCAGCATAATTTTCTTAAAATGTAATAAACAAATCTAAAAACCACAAATAAATCACCATAACTCAATTTTTTAAAGAAAAATGTCGCAAGTAGGATACCTTTAAGTACGTTTAAATTTATATCCATTAATAATGCTCCAGGCTGAGACGGCACAGGAGTTCAACTTACAACAATAAATAAAAAATGTGAGGTTAAAATAGCCTTTAACTTCTCATTCCAATAATTTTCTTACATGTCTGGAAGTAAAGAAGAAAACGTATACTTTGAAGTAAAATCTCTTTCCTCTAAGCTTTATACCCCAAAGAGAAAAAAACCTCTCTCTCTTCAAAGATGCTCCACATCCCAAAAGTTTCTGGAAGAAACCATAAATAACGCATTCCGGAGATCCATTTGAGCATTGAAAGGAACTTCCATTAACACAGTTTACCTTCTCTCGACTTCCGCCACTAGGTTTCTTTCATTTTGCATGTTTAAGAGAGTGTCTTCGGGCTTATTCAACAGAGAGTCTGATTTTTCTTTGCCTTTTAGATATGTTACTTTGTATCATTCTTAATATAAATATTAGCGATATTTTGCCGTGTTTCTCAAATGATTACATTTATCCTTTAATCCACACCAATTTCGAAGCCATTGAAGTTGTGCCACTAAAGGGTCCTGTCCATGCCTTTTATTAATCCTCTGGGGAAAATACAGTCGGACTCCGATTTAATAAATGCACTGGGACCGGACATTTTGTTCGTAAAATCGGGGATATTCATTATATCGAGGTCCAAACAAAATACAAATTGTTTGCATTTACCCTTTGGGGAAATTCTGTAATAAGCGATAACACAAAAAATATCCCCCTAGTTTCAAATTACAGTTTTTTTAAATTCTTACTATTAGATCAACCTCTCTCCCTATATATATATATATATACTGTTTAAATTTTAAATCGTTTATAAAATACTTTCTATTCATCCAATCAAGTTCAAATAAGAATTTTTTTAGCCTGCAGTGGATGAGACTTGATGTTAATACAGTTTTATCAAATATTAATTAATTAATTACCATTTAGTCAATTAGATTATTTACCGGTTTTCGATCCCAAACTTAGATTCATCTTCATTGTTGTAACAATGTAATTGTTAAAACAATGATAAAAGCTGGCGTCGAAAAACGGTTTTCAGCCAAACTAACTTAACCGGGTGTGCATTGTTAAGCAATGCAGAAAAATCATGCTCTTTTTTCAATACCTTCTATTAGTTCGCTCTCGCTTTTATTCATATATATATATATCTAATTCAAATTTGCAATCGTTAGTAAATATTTTCTATTGATCCATTTAAAGTAGGAATTGACAATTTTTTTATATTACTTATTTTTATTTAACAGCCAAAAATACTATTAGTAAATTATTACCCACCAGTTCATTGGGAATTTTAAAACACTGGGTAATAGATGTTTAGCATTTTTTTTTAATACCTGAATTGAAAGAGTTTTTTTTTCTAATTTACGCAGAGAAGAAAATCACTTAAGTATCATTTACATTTTACCGCTTGAGGTATGTTTTCACAGTTTCCAAACAATGTATGAAGCAGCGTTCCTAAAACTGTGGGGCGTGGCCCCCTTGGGGGCCGTGATAAGTCTACAAGGGAGGTGCGAGCATATTGAAAAGTCGAAAGAAAAGATTATTTAAAAAATATTAATTTACTGAAAATAAACAAAACAAATAAACTCTGGTATAATAATAAATAAAATACGCATTTACACTGATATAATACACTTATAAATGCATTAGTACTGCACAGTCTTTAATAATTAATTTAGCAATACTAAGCAAAGAACAAGTTTAATAATTACAAGTGACCCCCCTTAGGTTCGTTACATATAAAATTATGCACAACAATTAACACGTATCTTCCGATTAAAAGTGAAAAATTTCTACCCAACACCACCGTTTTCCACGTAGGTATGCGTAAGTGATGTATTGGGAGAGTGAAGGAATGATTAAACAAATCCTCTGAAATAAGTAAATCCTTCACAAACTATGTCAATGTCCTTTTATTGCATTCTAAAGCATTCGGAATATTTTTAAAGACAGCAGTGCACAGAAAAGATCGTACTTCAGCAAGACGTATATATACGACCTGGGTAATTAACGCTTTTTGCTGAGAGAGACGTTTATATATGTCGATGGCACTTAAGAGATTAAAGTAAAATTGTAGATTGGTTTCAAGGTATTGAATTCAATACATTGTTATTGTATAAAATGGGGCGCATTGAAAATTCTGATTGAATATTGGGTCGCAAATATTAAAAGTTTGAGAAGCACTGTTATAAGGCATTAGAAAATGTTACAAATTTGATAACAGATTCATTAGTAATTTCTGCACCAGAACCGATATTCATCGGTTACGACAAGTCAACAATTTCCAGAACTTAAGTTGCACAGATAGACATTTCGTCATCAGACTTAACATAATTGTTTAAATCTTAAAATACCCCTTGCATTGTGGAGTGGGATGAGATAAGAAAAGAGTTCCCTGTCCTATTCAAATCTTACACGATAGGTTCCACTCCTGACTCATCTGCACCAATGAAGCCTAATAATGTTCTGCACCTTTTCTCGTCAAAATTTGCCGTACTGACATTAAAATATTTTTTCTGCTAATGCCAAAAAGTATGTCATTTGAAAAAAGGAATAAATTTTTTCTAATACGAATTCATAAAAAATATTAGCTGTAAAAATAATTTGTTAATTTGGGGTTCATTATTCGTTAAATAGGTTTTTTTTCCTTCATTTTGATCGGGGAAAGTGAAAAATTTGTTAAATCATGAAATTCGTTTAATACGGTTTCTTTAAATTGGGGTCCGACTGTATTTCTTAACTGTTGTATGTTTATAAAATCACTTCCCGTAGAAGAACTGTGAATTATATATATGCATAACCCTTTAAAGTCCAACCCGCTAGATCGTGAGGGTTATATATTCGTATACATTTTTGCTTTTAGAATACCCGTATTTCAGAAAAGCCTAAATCGAACGATTAAGCGGGTTTGCAAAAAGTTTAAAGTATTATCAACAGACGGTGGTTGTAGTCCATGCTTTTCTTTCAGCTTGCAAATCTAGCTTTCTTTACACATACAACGAAAACCCGTCTTGTTTTTATCTGTCGTAAAAATGTAATTATCAATATATTTCTAAATACCTGTATACACATTTTTGTCTTAGTGCTTAAATAACTGTAAATTAGTAAAAATAAGAGTTATACTCTATTAACTTTGCTTGTAGGCCTCAGGATTTCCTTACTCGCGTGATCGTGTGACTTGGATGTTACCCGAGTAACTATAGCTGTAAAGGCAAGTGCTTGTTATATGAGTTTTCCTTTAAAGGAAGCCTAAATAAAAAAACGAAATATATTATTATATAATTAACACCTTATTGCCTTGTGCCCATGGACAAGTCATTTTTTCTTTCTCTCTTTCTTTTTTACAATTAATTTTTTTCTCATAGATTTGTTGAGGAATATGACATTTTCATTCATTATACAGATAATTGTATCCATCTGTCTTCTTCTCCCACCCAAAAAATCTGGGTTTTCAGACAGCATTCGGTAATGTGTTATTTATTTATTTTTAATAATAAAATTTTCTGATACAATTCATGATTTTTCATGGAATATGTGCTAATTTTTAACCAAAAACTTTTCAGGTGTCTAAAAGAAAAAGAATTCTCACATAAGATTGAATTTTGCAATTGTCGAATTAATCAAATTCCAATGTAGTTATCTCTCTTATGAAGACTATGCTGCTGACAGAACATATAAACCCCGTATACTAGAAGGAGAATGAAATTCAGATGAGAGTGATGAAGAAAAATCTGGAAATATTCGTAATGGAAAGACAATTTGGATTCATTCTTTACCGTCCAAGTCTCTGGAATCCTTTCATTTATTTGTCTTAGCTGAAGAAATATCTGGTTTTTTCCTCCAAAAAATCAAAATGAAGCTCTTAAAATTTAAACTAGAGGTATCTGAAACGTTAGCAGAGTCACCACCTACTAACAAAAGTATTTTAACTGGTGATGAAGTTGATAGTGTTGTATTTCCTCCCAATAAAATACCAAAGGATTAAAATCCATTTGCTAAAAGTTTATACCAGGTTAAAAATAATGACATGTTTAGTAATTTTCGATGTGTTGATGACATTTCAAGACCTCACACGTGTAGATTTCAAAACTGCGAAAGCAGTTCGAAAACACGTCGTGAAAAATGCAATGTTTGTTTATACTTGCCTAAAACAAGCTTTAAAGATTTTTCACAGTAAATAAAAAACAAGTCAATAAATAAATAAATTATACATCAATAATTTCCTTATTTGTAACAATTTTGGTTGAATTATATGTTTGTTTTTTCAATCAGCATAGAGCTAAAAATAGAAATCTCGTAACATTTCACAGGTGAAGCCCAACCCGCAAGGCCGTACAAGGGTGAGAGATTTTTTTAAACTATTTTTTCTAGTGTCATTAGGGTTAATATCGTGTTAATAACCAGCAGAATTTAATATTAAGCTGTAAAAATATTTCGGGTTTTAAAACATCCGACTAGGTTAGAGACCAATTTTTCAAAAATTGATTTTCAGAATAAGTTTACTGTTTTAAAGAACACAAATATGATTAAAAGGTCGTAATAATTAAATAAATAACATGCATCAACCTTTGTTTTTGAAAAAAAATACTATTTTTATGAAATTTTAGCAATATTTTTTAAGTTAAGAAAAATGCCATAGATAAAAATAAATTGCCCATTATGCAATTTTAATTTCATTGATATACTTCTGGATCTCCCTGAAGTGTCGCAAACCACAGGAAAAAATATTTTAAGAAATTAATATTTTATAAGCATTGAAATTTGATGTTAATGATTTTTCATCAAAATTACTGCATATTCTAAGCTAAAAATGGCTGTAAAATGTGATTAAATGTAGGTGTCTTAAACATTGTGATTTGTTACTCTGTTGTTAAGTTGATCGGGGTTCGAGGAATTTATGCAATTTAGTCACAAAATACAAGACTTCTCTAAGAGCGATGATAATTTATTGTTGCAAAAACAATCCTTCAAATACAGGATGCAGCAGCAATATTCAAACAATAAATCTCAGAAGTTCTTCACACCTTCAACAGCACTCAGATACAATTATCATTATCCAAAATACACGTATGTATAAGCTTATTGACAAGCACAGCCGAGCTAATCATGATCAAGGCAAGTTAACTAATCGCTAGTCAAAACCAGACTGACTGTTGCGGTGAGTCTATGGACATACGGGCTGCTTGCAGCCCTCCATCCCATATCTGAAAATCTTCGATGGGGAATCAACGATAGTGGAATTCTTCAGAGTGCGCTGTACTGCATGGAGATAGGTGGAGAGAAATAGTACGGTAGGTGTGCCTATGGTTGAAAATTTCTTGAAGTTTAGACTGACTCGTTGAGGCGAGTATCACTCTATTTATAGCCGTGGCCGAAACTTCGAGAAAGATGCGCTCGCGAAAGATGCGCATCATGAAACTAGTGGATTTCTCCCCTAATTTCTAGAAGAATCTAGAGGGTCCCAATCTCACCAACATGGTCACCAATGTCGCCAACTTGGTAGACAAAAATGATGCAAACTTGGCCCTATCGCCAATATTTCGCCAAGTTCCTATTGAAACGCCATTATAACGTAAGGGACGGCGTTGCTTGTGAAAATTACAATTTTAACATAATATAACAGAGTAATATAAATGCATTACGCATCGAAATATAGATTATTTACACTATTTTGCAAAATCCGTAACACTGTGATGGGCCAATAACATATATGTTATAAATTGCATTGAATTTGATTGGATTATTTTGGAGATTTTCCGTTTCTCGTGCACAAATTATCGAAAAAATTTCATTCTTTAAAAAAGGCATAAAAAAAGATTTTTATAAGTTATTTAAAGTAAATCTTATAAAAACAACTTTAAAAACTCTCTAATTTTATGTATTAGTCCTTATTTCTCAATTTTTTTTTCTTTTTTGCCTAATGACCCAAACAACAACAAACATCAAACACTTAAAAATCACTTTTTCAACCTAGTCGGATACCTTAAAGGATTATGTAAGTCGCTATTTAAACTCTAGCTAAGTGTGTGTATAGGATAGTCGTTAAACTGTTACTGAATTTGCATTATTAAAAACATAAGTATTGAAACCCTCGGAATTCCAGAAACAGGATCATTCGACGTACCGAACAAGTTAATTCATCAAATCAAGATGAGTACCATTTCGTCGGATTTTAGCGAAAGATAATTTTCCAATTATTTATTATTGATATTTAGATTAGAAAAAAGTTGATAACTCCCTAGGTTTATTCCACCTTCTTATTTTTAATAGAGGGTAAAATAAAGGTATTGATTTTATGATAATGTTTGTTTAATTGGTGTCTCCAACTTCGGTACTGAAGGCTGTCCAAACCACCCTTCAGTGTTTTGAACAACAAGGTGCTTTGGTATTCGACATACTCTTCTTTCGTCGTCTCCGTAAAGAAGTAACAAAACACAATAGACGCATTATACGGAAGACAACAGGCCATGATGCATTTCTTTAAAAAAGTAGCCAGTTTTTGCTAAGTCAATTGCTTAACTTCTATTATAGACAACTTTATGTCTTCATTATCTTTCCGAGGTGTGTCTAATTAGGTAAATTAAAGTATATTATAAAAGGTGTGACACAAAATACGAGACTGGTCCAATAAATCATTGTATTTACAGAATCAGTTCTCCGTGACATTATCACCTTCTAAGAAATTCCCTTCAGCATTCACACACTTCTGCATTCGGTGATGTCATTGCTGGTAAAAGTTTCGAAACGAGGTTTTTGGAAGGCCCTTTAGGAGATTTTCCGTTTTTGCCCGAACCTCTTCAACTGAGGTAAAATAAGTTCCCCATCAGAAAGATTTAACTGCAGGACTAAAAAAAGTCGCATGGGGACAAATCTGGTGAATAAGGAGGAAGTCCTCTCATAGTAATGTTTTTGCTGGTTAGAAACTACTTGACAGATAGGGCAATGTGAGCGGATGCATTGTCTTGGCGCATTAGCCATCCATCACTCCCCAATTCTGGTTTTTCTTTTCTAATTTTTCACAAAGGCTTTTAAATGATTTAATGTAGTATTGTTGATTAAAAGTCTTACCACTTTATTGAATGAGAACCCACTCATATGATGAATTTTGGCTAAGTTCTGGTCTGTAATCGCTGATCTTGGAAACCCAAAAGTTTCATCATCATCCATGCTGAGCCTTCTCAACGAAAAACCTCTTATACTATTCAAACCCATGTGCACGAGACAAAGTTTCATCTCCATAAGCCTCGGTTAATATTTGAAATGTTTTAGTTGATGATTTCTTCTCAAGAAGTTTGATGTTGATTCGACATTTTTCCGGCAGAATGGAGTTGCACGTGTTCAATCAGTGTTGCAGTACTCCAACTGGCGTGATCGCGACGAAACTAGCTACAGGGCTAGAGGAGGTGAATGCGATGACGTCACCAAAATAGTTGTTATCAACTCCCTTCGTTTTTTAAGCTACACACTTAGTCTTTTGGAGGGGGCAACAACTTGTATATTCAATAAATTTAATTTTCATACTGCTAATATTCTTTTCCTTCGTAAAGTACGTAGTGTTCTTTTGTTTAAGGGTATTTGGGCAGTTTATTTTCTGTTGTGTTCTCAAGCAAACAATAAATTTAAGTGCAGTACTTATTTTCTTTAAACCCATTCTCTACAATCCGGCATTTTTAGAAAACCGGATACCCTTCGGTCTACATTAGACCGATATTTTTCTACACTCTACTATATTCTATTATTATGCATATGCGATTTCCATATAAGGACTTAAAATATTTATCTATTTTTTCAATTTAAGAAACAGTTCCGGTATGATGCTTTGGTCTTTCCCTATTGATAAATTTTTAACGATTGTTAAATTATAACGATTCAAGTTATGATAAGCATTCAATGTCGTAGCTCATTTTTCTGGAAGTTTTTATTTAAAACTAATATCGATACTTTATTCTATTAATTTTTTTAAGGAAAAATCAAGGAAGAAATATCTTCATAATCTATTTATTTCTTTCCCTAGTCAAAGAAATAGAACGGTCAAATAAGCAACAGCAAACGATAAAAAACGATTATCCAGGCAGGAAAAACATTCCGAACCTTCCCAATCATTTTCTCCCGAGATTGTGGATTTTGAAGGGGCAGGTTGTCTAATTCCGGACAGCTGTCACTGGCCACTTGACGGGAGGTGGCTGGATAGTCTCCCGGATAACATCGCTCCGGCCATCCCTTCCTATTACTTTCAGAAGGGGGATGTCTCGCCTCATTTCCGAGAGCACTGATTCGAATTCTCGGGAAAGATAGGTGAGAGGAGATTTGGAAGGTTATGTGGATGTTTGGCCTATATCTTTGCCAATTCGAATTGGGAGATATTCTTCAGAATTCAAAATTCACTCTTTCTATGGAATAGATTTAAATTTATATTCATAGTAGAACAATGGTCAAAACAGTATGAAGATTCTCAGGCCTTTTTTTAAAAAAATAAAATGTAATGCAAAATTATCTTTTCAAGTTGTACATCTTTCAAGTTATTCGATATTATTTATATAAAGAGATAGATAGAGAGAGAGAGAGAGAGAGAGAAGGAAAGTATTTATATATTATTATTCATAAATATACACAAAATAGTTATAAATATAAGATAATTAGTTAGGATAGTATAAAGTATATTAGCCACAGTAGTACTAAAGCAAACTCCTGGCCTTAGGAACCAGGATTGCAGGTTTGAACAAAGTTTTGAGGCTCGCGAACAATCACCTGTATTTGCCAATACTCTGGGCCATAGGGAAAGTAAGGAATATCTAGAGAAGTTTAACTATAAAAAATAAAACCACAATCTCTTAATATAAAACGTTGAAATTAGAGCCTATAATAATTAATAGTATATATTAAAACCAATGCTAAAAAACTAGATAAAAAAACTTACTACGTGAGTACAGCAACAGTCCTTTTTCTCACGCGACAGAAAGGATTATATCAGTAACGCATAAAATTAGTAAATTATGACAAAATAACTATATATATACATTTAAGTCTACATTAGGTTAATACATTAAGTCTATATATTAGGTTACATTCATTTAGTCTACATATATACTTTTAAAAACTCTAAATATTGTTTTAAAATTTATAGAAAATAAAAGTACAACCCAGACATACACAAATAACTTTAAAGAAAATATATTATTATTAATTTATATAACACGTGGCGCCATCTATCGAATAACTTTACAACTAATAAAAATGATAGTGTTATTACATATTGTTTTTTCACTGAGCACTTTTAGAAATATAATTATATATATATATATATATATGTGTGTGTGTGTGTGTGTGTAATAATTCAAGCTAGTTTCATCTTTCAAGTTTTTAATTTGTAATGTTCCTGATCCACCAGAACTTCACGTAAAAAAGTAACTGTTAATTATATCCATTAGGAGATGTAATGGTCATTTTATCTCTTAGAAATTAAAATCTTCAGCATATTTAAATTATATAACAAACCTCATTCGATTATCTAAACCAGTGGTCTTCAAACTATTTCAACTCAAGGAGCCCTTAGAACTTGAAAGTGCTTTCGTGGAAACCCTAGTAAGTGTTTTCGGGGAACCCTTTCCATACACATACTTCGAAGAATATTCCTCAAAATAATATTTGAAGTAGATCCACATGTTTTAGGCACTTTATGTAAAAACAATTAAAAGAGCACCGCATTTATTAATAAAGTTTACCCATCACTAATATTATTTTGTGATTCAAGTGTCGCCTATCCATGCATTACATTTAGTAACTGAGATATGTGCTTCTGTTTATCACTCAAGCTGTCGAAGTCCAGATCTATTAAGGTTAAATGCAATCGTATTACATATTCTGAGTTTTAATTTGTTTTTATACTTTGTTTTTGTAGCCACTTACGTTGAGAAATGCATTTCACTTAAATACAATGTTCTGTATGGTATTGAAATGTTTATAGCCGTGGGAGAAACCCAGTGTATTTTGCATGAATTCGCAACCTAAAATTTAGAAAGCTATTCTTATTTAAATTTAGATTTTAATATCAACTCTCTGGATATGTTGTTTTCTTTCCTTCATTATTGTTGTTGTTTTCCACAAATGTAAAAAGATGCAATTTCCATTAGAAAATTATATAGTTTTGCACAAGAGGAGCTAACTAACGAGTATAAAATTATCTCGTGGAACCTGAGATAGTAAATAATAGGATATTCCCAATCTAGTAGGAAGTATCTTTATAAAGGTAAAACGTTTTAATATTATTTTATTATATTGTAATAAAACACTTTTTAAAAAGTGTTTCAAAATAAAAATATATATAAATAAAATTTTCAGTTTTAATGAAAAGGATTAGCTTTAGATACTTCTAATTTACAAACTTCATAGAGAAAGAGAAACCATTTTTCATACATATTTATTTCTTCTCGATTTTTTTTTTGTTTTGACTAGTGGAACCCAGTTTGAAGACCTCAGATCTAGACCAATCAGAAGGTATTTTGTTTCATAAAATGATTTTTTTTACCAACAATTGCAGGTCATAACTTGCACTATCAAATAAATTTATGAAATTTTAGTTTTCATAATTTTAATTGTGAGGAAACGATTGTTTTTAATTAAATTTTTAATTCAGGTATGCTCACAAATTTGATCTCTCCACATTTACGTACAAAAAATTACATGCTAAGTAAAGATACGATGCTGTTTTGCAATTCCTATGTATAAGATATATATCAAAGTTGTTCAGTGTCTTTTGATACGTAATTTGTCTAAATTATTTTTAAGCAAAAATATCTAATAAGTTATATTACCTTACCTATAAGTTAAGCTAAATAAAAAAAAATATTACTAAAACTGCCATCTTCATAAAAGTGTTGGAAGCCAAGATCCAAACTGAGCAGATATTTCACAAAAACATTTGAATTCCAAGATTTATACTCGTCAATTGGAAAAAGAAACAAAATGAAATCAGAAAAAAAAATTGCGATTACCGAAGGAGTTTATTTTAGCTCGATAAAAATGAAACAATTGGCTTTATAAATAAATGAATTCTTTTATTTGCCTTAGAGATTTGATCAGTTATCTTCCATTACTTCCTTATATTCATCTTTACTGTTTTTGATTTACAAGTGTTATTGTGATACATTTTTAAGACAATGTGAGCTAATTTAAATTGTTTTCTAAGAATTAGTCAGAAACTAACGCTAAGGACATTGAGTGTTATTACAAAATATATTATTAACCACATAATCGAAAAACATCTTTTAGAAGTAAAGGAAACGTAAATTTTTTTATGATACAATCGTTTTTGCTTCTTAGCCTTTTTGCAGTTAATATTTTTGTTTTATTCTAACCTCTTAATATATGGAATAAAGAAAACTGTAGCTGTTAACAATCTTCACACGTTGAGGTGGGAATAACTTTTTGCTTTTGTATTCATCAAGATATTACAGTATCTTTCACTGTTCTACGTGGGACTTAAATTCGATGTGTTTATAAGACAAAAAATTAATTACTATCGTCTGTCTCATCAGACATTAACTTCTCACATACTAGGTCAATTAGGTTCATTTTCTTAAAGCATACAAATTTGTGATTTCAAACCTTATTTAAGTTCTTAATATTCTGTTTCAAAAACATAGACTCGAGGAGTCCATATCTGATTTCAAACTTAAATGTCTATGTTTGTTTTCAATAGGGCTACATTTTGCCATGTAAGCCTTAATAGACACGGTAAATCTCCAAGTACGATGCCCATTTTATTGGTGGCTCTCGCTATCGGATTTTTAACGCTTACGTCTACACAATACCCTACAAATTTCAAAAATACCGATTTTTTATGCATTTTCTTGTAGCTATATCATTGAGAAGCTTGCTAACAAGTTTCAGATCTGATAACGAGTTAGTTTTTAGGATATTTGAAGTTTTCTGAGCATGAGATTGGGTTTCGGTTTCATTTTAAAGAACCTTTTCAATCTTAAATTGAACTGATTAAAATATTTTTGAACACAATCAACTCTTTCAGTGTGAAATAGTAGTTAATTTTAATTTTCATTACTAAAATCATATCTGCTTGATTATGTTTTAAGTTTTTTGAGTTCTCATAGTTGTAACAAACTTATTTCCCTTTTACCCTGTGACTCAGCTAAAGGTGTGGAAGGAAGTGAAGGATGATTCCACGTGATAATTTCCAATTATTTTATTTAGCACTTTAATCGACTCAAACACAAATCAATTTAACACTATAAATAGGATGATCCAGTCAGACAACAGAGGGAAAAGACGAGAGTTGCGTTTGGGGAGAATACATTTAATAACCACTTTATAATAATATTTCTACCTTAATATATTACCTTACATGGTAGATATGTTACCAATGTCCTTAACCACTTAAATATTTTAAATATCAACGTAATCTGAAGGTGACAGTAACTGAACTTAGGCGTTCTTCTAATAAATTCAAAATTGATCTATAACTCTTACTGACTATAATCTTTTACAAGTTCTTTCTATCCATTTATGGTAATCTGCACCTTGTATCTTTCTTGTCATCTTTAATTACGTAAACTTCTAACCTTCTAACTTTTGTTATCCATTCTCTTCACTTCTAATTCACTAACTCCGTTTAATTCGCGAACTAGAAATATATAATAATATACTTAATTTGCATATCACCGTTTCTTCTTAGGAGAAGATAGGTGAATTTTGCTAGCCCCAAAGAATACCCAAGAGGATTATTAGTAGGAGGTCGCGTATACATCCGTCACATGGTTACTTAATTAAGATTAATTACTCGACAAATTTTGTTTTAAAAAAGTAGTTTATGTAATTTAGAAGCTTAATAATTACTTTTTTCCTGTTGAGAAAATTTCATGGCCAAAATGTTCTCAGCTTGCTATGAGAAACAATATTTCGATGAGATGGAATACCACTGAAAAAACAGATCTAAAAATCACCCTCACCTGATACTGCAATTAGACATCTGAATACAAGTATTCTGAATTCTACCATGACATACCAAGCGACATTATAGTAAACATATTGTAGTGATATATTTTAGTATTTTAAAGTGGGGCCGTGGGTAGCCTAGTGGTTAGATCATCGGACTCCAGACCGGAAGGCCTGGGTTCGATGCCCGCCGATTACAAAACGGAGAATGTGCTCGTTAAATCTGTGGGTCCGAAGGGTGTCACCATCTATCGTGTTGCGTGAGCAAAATCGCACTGTCACCTTCTTTGGGGGCTCAAAGCTTAGGCTAACGACAGGCGTAAAATTCTAACCGCGAATTTTATTCATCGCGGCTAAAAATTAGCCGCGATGAATTTCGTGGACCTTGATCTAATGTTACTGTCGATCAGGTGGCATAAGCAACAACAGTATTTTAAAGTTGCGCAACAAAAACTCAAACTTACTAAATTGCCTCAATTCAAAACTGAAAAAAGATTAAATTTTATGAACATAGTTCGTGATTTTTATAATAAGTAAAATCCTTATTATTTTGAACATAAATGCTTTGAGTTTAAAAAAACTTTTTTTGAAAATGTTGAGTTAAGGTTAGGCTGAATAAAATCTGTCGTTGTAATAAATGCTATCAATATTATGCAAAAATATATTTTGAATAAAATAAATATTTTAATTATATTTAAATAAAGTAGGGTTTTAATGTTGAACTTTTGAAAGTAACGTATTAAAAAATTAGAGCTTTACAAGCATTAGAAGATTTTCCTATATGACTTTACAAACTTTAAATGTGTTTTTTCAGGCTTTTAATTTCGAAGATGTAAGGGATTTCTAATCGCAAAGGCTTTTCTTCTGTTCGAGATAGAGTTTTGAAATGTTTTTGTACTTTCTTCTAAAAGTATGTTCTATAAATGTTAAAGTGGATTAAAATCTAAAATCTTTAGTTTTTTTTTTTAAATGCTAAATTTAATATTGCAAGAAATAGTGCATTTTCCTAGTTTAGCAAGCAAAATAATTTTTAAAAATCAACAAGAGAATGGATTTTCGAATCCATATTAACTTTTGTTTGCGATAATCTAAAAAAACATAAATCACACTTAAAATGACTTAAATTTTTTAAAAAATAAATTAATCTGTCAAAAATTAATTAAATTATTTTTAAAAATTAATTTAAAAATTAGTTAATTAAATTAATTTTAAAATTAATAAATTAAATTAATTTAAAATTAATAATTAAAATTAATTAAAATTAAATTAATTTAAAATTAATAATTAAATTAATTTTAAAATTAATGAATAAATTAATTTAAAATTAATTAATTAAATTAATTTAAAAATTAATTAACTAAATTAATTTTAAAATAATTATTTTAATTAATTTAAAATTACTTACTTAAATTAATTTTAAAAATTAATTAAAAATTTATTAATTTTTTATAAAAGAGTAAAAAAACTTGAAACTTCTTAATTTTTTTAAAATTTAAAAAAAATGGCTGTTTAAACTGAATTTTTACATTCGGAATCAACGTTAATATAATTCGAAGATAAAGCAAAAATTATTTTTATTCTTACTGTCTCCAAAAAAATTTTTGATAATGGGTACTGTGTAACCTTAAATTTATTCAATTTAAGCTCTTTTATCAGATGCTAAATATTACCGAGAGTACCAGAGTCAAATTGACACTCAAGGATCTTGTACATGCCACATAATTTTATGATATGCGTGCCTACGAATTTCATAACTATAAAATCTATTGTCTCCAGCGTGGATCGAACCCACAGCCTTGGGCTTATGCGGAGAGCATACAACCTCACTACCTCAATGTCTTAGTTCCACATCATAAAACTTCTTGGGGCCCTCAGGCCTTGCGTAAAAGTAAACTTTGAGCCCCCTCACAAATGAAGGCCCCACTTATGACCCTTAAAAGTTCACAGTGCATAGTACACGTTGTCAAATACTCGTACAACACAAAACACGTAACAAATATTTATACATGACTTACAATTGCACAAACCTGCTCAATCGATTAACGCCTTTTGACAGAATGAGTAATAATGGCGTATGGCGGTAGGTTTAGGCCTATAGATGGATGGCAGTCACCACATGTAGGCAGTGGGCATATTGTTTGAAATTCCCAGCTTTTAGGCGAATACAACCGAGAAAAGTATTTGACCTTTGAAATTATTAGAATTATGTTCTTATTAAGGCTGAGTCGAGAACGAAACGAAGCCCCTATTGTAGCCGAGACTCTGGGTCCGGGACCAGTTTGCAAACGCCTTAAGATGTTTATGAGAACCAGGGTTTTGATTACCGATATATTATTTTCTCATAATGCTACACTGAATTTAGCAATCATGATAATGAGAAATGGTTTAACTGTATCGATTTCTTTTTCAATGTCTTTCCTGTCTGATTAGTTAGATAGTGACAGCATCTGTGTGTGTGTTTTGTATTTGCATTGCTATACAAAATTGTAAAGTACTTCTACTGTATTCTTCTCCCTATTCTTAAGAATTTTTTTTTGGTGGTGGTGGGGGTCCCTCATTCGGGACTAGTTTGTATATGTATTTTGATTAGTACACAATTAAAGTAACGTCTCGAAGGATCGGTATGCAGCTTGAAACCATTTGGGTGAGCTTGATTCTCCGGCGTAAGTAAGTAAACCACATGATAATAAGTCCTTGAATTTCAATTTTCTAATAACATCTACACAAAACCCAACATTTACTTTTTATATATTTAATTATTGCGGATACTCAATTTAAAAGAAGGAAACTTTGGAAAAAGGGATCTATCTGTCCTCTTTTGTTCTACTCTATTTCTTTTGTAATTTTTTAATTATAATGGCATTTTTTTCTCGAATATCAGGAATTATACATAAAAGAAAAAGAAGGAAAAAATTGTGCAACTTAACAGTTTACGCATTTAATACTTGTATATTCATGTATCTTTTATGATTTTTTCTCTTTAGGAGCTCATAATTTATTCACAGCGCTTAGAGTAAGTAAAATGTTTCGCTATTTTTCAATATGAATATTTAATTTGCTTCTTGTAACTTAAAGTTTTAAGAAAAATATTTTTGTGAATATGCTTATATTTAAGAATATCTTGAAAAGTTGACACATGGGGTTTTTTGCCTTGCATTTTTAATACTGGAAGAAAATATTTGGATTTTGCCGCGCAAAGTTTTGCTTTGGAAGAAAAACGTTACGAATATTTTTCTCTTTTGCAAAACTTTTTTTAAATATTGCAAGAAAATCCTAATTCCATGAGCGATTATTTTTATTACAGAATAACAACTATAATTTTGGAAAAAATTAAGAAAATTTTGATTTGTAATTAGCATTTTACTCATCAAGAAAAAAGTACTGACAAAAACGGAGAGAAATCTAAAATGAGAAAATATTTGAGCAAATATTATCTCCCCCTCCAAAGACAAAAAAAAAAAGAATTATTATCATTGAGTTAAAGTCCAATGTGAAAATAATTGTTGTTGCTGTTTATAGATAATTGTTTACAGCAGCGTTTCTTAAACTGTGGGGCGCGTGATAACTCTATGAGTGTGCGCGAGCATATTGAAAAGTCGAAAAGAAATGAAAATTTTTAAAAAATTACTAATTTATTGAAAGTAAAAAGAAACATTGTGACATAATAAAAATAAAATTTACATTTACACTGATATAATATATACTTATAAATGTATCAGCTCTGTATGATGTATTTTATAATTAATTTAACAATACCAAGTATAGTAATTACCAATGACACTATAATTTTATCATATATATAAATTTATATGCAAAAATTAATACTTATCTTGATAATTTGTATGGTTTATAATAAATCTCTTAATTGCCGATTAAAAGTTACGTTATTCGCACCGTAATGCCAACATTTTTCACGTAGGCATGCGTATGTGACGCATCGGGGAGGGGGGAGGAATGAATAAGCAAATCTTCTGAAATAAGTACATCCTTCTCAAACACTGCCAAGGTTCTTTTAATGCATCCAAAGCCTTCTGAATAATTTTATGAATAGAAGTGCACAGTAAGGATCGTACTTCAGACAGATGCATATGTACGTCCGGGAAAAATAACGATTTAGCTGAGTGAGACGTTTTTATACGCCGGTATCATTTAAGGTATCCGAACACGTTGAAAATGACCAAATTCAGTCAAGACAGATATTTTTGTTTTTTTTTTATTGAATAGAGCTATCTTTTGACTTTATGAAACATACTTTGTTTTGTTTCTACACTACCTGGAGGCCAAGTTACAATCAATTTTATAAATTTAGAAATACCGGATGGGGGTTTTTGATCTACCACAAGTGGGCATTTAAATTGCTCAAAATCTATCATGGAGAGTCTGATAACTAAAAATATTAGGAATGTATTTCTATAAAACTTTTTGAGCCTGATATTTATGTTATTTTCTAGAGAATGTACTAAATTATTTCTTATTGTATGAATACTTTTTGAGTTATAGCTTGTTATTTAAATAATGGTCTCATAAAAAATGTAACATTTCTTATAATGTTTACTCAATAAGCACTAAAATTTTCACATTTTTAATAAAAAATTAAAATTTTAGTACATTTTCTAGATAAATGCATCTAATTTATTTTAGTAATACTTTTACTAATATATGTTTACTACTTTTTTCTCAAACTGCTTTCAAGTTTTTCAAAAATATTGCTAAAATTTCACTTATAATTGTGATTTTTGTAAAATTCAGGTAATTTATTTTAAATTTTGACAGTTTAATAGTAATATTTATTGGTATTGAGTCCTAAAAGAGCATTTATAGTGTTTTAGTATGCTATTTTGTTAAAAAGTACTCCGAACGTGTTCGGATACCTTGAGAGGTTTAGCATCAAAGTATAGTATTATTGTATGCAGAAGGGTGCAATGAAAATTATGATTGAATATTGGGTCGAAAATATTGAAAGTTTGAGAAGCACTGGTTTACATTATTTCTTTTTCTCATTGACAATCAAACCAATTTTTTTCTGCCACTTCGAGCGCACAGAGCACTTTAACATCAGATGTTCTTGTTCTTACCCACTTTGTCTATATCATCTGCATATGATAAATTTGTACAGGCATTTAAAAAATAGTTTTTTGTGTTTGTTTATGCCAAAGTCTGTTATTGCTTTTTCAAGGGCAAGGTTAAATAACTGGCATGAAGAAGAATCTCCTTGTATAAATCCTTTTTCAGTATAAAAAGCACCTGAAAGTTCTGCCCCCAACTTAGTGATGCATTTCACTTTAATAAGGATCATCTTTATCAGGTTATCAAAATAACTAACTTAAGTAAATTAAAATACGTTTAGTTTTTCTAAATATATATAAATCATAAGTAAGTCAAATACTGTCAAAGTGTATTTATACACTTGATTATTTGAGTCTAATTATTTTTTTTAATTTAATAAAAATAAAATTGAATTGTTATAAAATATATCTAGTCTAAGCATAAATTAATATACGTATAATGATTCAAATTTATTTTTCAATTCCGTCACTGTTCGTCTTTTTTTTTTATCTGTGTACAATATAATTTAAAACAATTATCTTCTTTATGTAAGGAAATATTTATGAAACAAGATATGTTTAGAAAAAGGTTCTATGATATATTTAAAATATTCACAACGAAAAGTATTGTAGTTTTTGAAGTGAAAACTTCTTTAGTGGCGTTGGGCACTTTTGGGTAGGGGAAAATCTTATGGGTTCGTGTCACCGACATGCTCTGACTGGCGCACGCGCAGTGTGCTGTTCGCCTTAGACACGTTTTGTATGGATGAAATCTCGTACGTTCGCGTCACCGACATGCTTATAGCAATATATCTGTAGCTATACAGCTGATGTATAGTGCTGTGTA